>JAKSZP010005581.1:0-103707 GCA_022478985.1 Massospora cicadina
TTGATGACAAATTCTTCTGCAGCTTTAGAGCGCTGGATGGCCATGACCAAATGGAAGAGTGGACTCCTATGTCTACCCAATGCATGAATCTACGTGCACATCCTAAATTGTGGTCATTGGATGCAAATATCCCCTGATATTTTTCAAAAAGAGCCATCGCCCAATCTTTATGTTCCTCCAACATCCCAGTCAGAGCCTCACACGGAACCACTGTCATTACGCTGAAGGAGGCCTTTACAGGTAGGCCAAGCTCCTCCCCAAGACCTGAAATCATGAATATGGTGGACTTCACCAATGGGAGTCAGATGTAAATAAGCCACCACATGGTACCTTTGGACTGTCATAAGCTCCTTTTGTAGGTTCGCTAGCAATACATTCACTTCCCCATGCCTTGGTAACAGTAGCCCTGGAGCCACATGAGGTTCTAATCACAACTGCTAGTAGGGCTTTACAGTTTCCCTGTATTTCCCTTCAGGGACATTTATTTCATATTCTGTTCATATTATGACCTGATGTCCAGATTGTATGCTTAAAGCGCTTGCATCCCATATCATAATAGCGTTGTAAACATAAATCTGGTTAGGAAAGGCTCTGGTCCTCCGCTTCATCTTAAGGTCAAACAGGAATCACACCATTGCTATATATGAGATTATAGAAGACTGGAGCGGATTGAGTCCTTTGGACTCCAATGGAGGTAAAATAGATGGAGATCCGTAATCCCAGAATATTAAACTTTTCTTCCGATATATTAACCACTGCTTTCAATCACTACATGAACGTGGCCCCAGTCAATATGTCATAACTATTAGGTTGAACACCGCTGGGGTGGATGCACCAACATAAATAAACCTCAGAGGCAACTCACTATAAGCGCTCTTTAACAAAGTGCTCTATGACCCCGCGGTCACATAAACTACTCAGTGTTCCATATCAGGCTTCAGCGGAAGCTTATCCATCTACTTGATGGATAATATACTAACCTGAGTTCCAGTATCTATAAAAGCTCAAATTTTTTTAAACAAAAATATTACAGTATATACGCTCCAATTAAGAAGACCCGTTGGTGTTCAGTGCATGTACATCCAAGGCTTTTATTATTGATAAAAGTGAAAATACTGACGCTGACATGAGGATACTCCTGGGCAAGCTTTTTTACTGGAATCACCACGTCACCCTCTTTAGGGCTGCAACATCGCTGAGTGTCCAACTTCAACTGTATCACTTTGCTCAAGGATCTGTTAGGCATACGGTTTTTATACATCTTGGCAAAAATGTGAATCTGTTATTATATTTTTCTATCTTGGTTAGAGTCCAAGATATTTTAGTATTTGATGATATATTAAGCCATCAGGATGAGTACCAGGACTGATGCAAACTAACTTGTGGGAATCATTGGGTACAAATAAATTTTGGATTAGCTGAGGTAGAGCATCCTGTCTCTACTCCGCTCAAGCTTTTCTCTGTTTGATTGGGGCAGGCGGTATGGTATAAGGATGTAGTTTGCTAGGGCAGTTAGCTGCATAGTGGCCTCTTTGGCCACATGAAAAAACACTTATTTACAAACGTCTCTTATCTTTGTATCACATCCAAAGGTTCAGGCAAATATTTAAATGATGGATTGTAATTTGGCTGAGGACGAGCTGGTTGTGCATAAGGAGGAAAAAAAGGATCCACTGAAGTATTAGGAGGATGAGTATTACCCAATAAATTATAACTAGGTCGTGGACTTTTCTTTCTCGTTGCAAGCACTTTTGCAACCTATTCAATTCAATACTAAATCTAGTTTGATAATATCACAGAAGAGATTAGTCTGCGCCCATCTCAGGGAGCAGTTGGGCAAGCAAGGTAAGAGGAGCAGGCGGAAGGCCCGCGGCCTCCAACGTTTGAAAACGCCCTGGAGAATCCGGTGGAATAGACAAAAATCTCAAAAAACTGGTGGTCACAATTTCCCCAGAGATATTCACGTGGCAAGCACGATGCAACCAGTACATCAACACGCCACACTCCCAGCCACTTTCATTGGTGGAATTCAGAGTCCGTGTGTATCTGGAAATCCAAAAAACGGCCTTATGGGAAAAATTCTGTGAAGATGTACACAAAATTTTCCCAACCGCGGTGTACGTTGCACCTCACTCCATGTCACGCAGTTGGCTGGACCTAGGTTTTGAAAGCAAAATAGCAGCAGATGAGGCTGCAGTGGTGTGCATAGTGGTTGACCTCCCCAAAGGGCAACGGGTCATCAAAACCAAATGCACCAGATGGACAAAATCAAACCAAATTTTCCTCACGTTTGACTTTTTGCCTACTACGGTAAAATGTGACATTTTGGAGAAACACCTGAAAGATGGTCTTGCCGTATATGGCGAAATACAATCTTTCAAAATGCAATGCTTCACGCTGATGCCACACCTGTGCACCGGCAAATCCATCGCAGTTCTGACCCCAAATGAGGAGATCATGAAGGACCTAACCCAGATCCCGCACTCCACTTTTATTTATATCGCAGGGCATACCACCCACCCATTCCAGGTAACCGTGGACAGCGCGCCCCCCATTTGCACCCACTGTGATGCATTCGGCCATAAGGCGCATGCATGCCCCATCAAGGAGGGCGTCACATTCCAAGAGCACCCCTCAGCGGCCATGGCCAGCGGAGAAGTGCACTATGAACCAACCGCAAGCACCAAGGAGGCTTTCCCATGGGGAGCACAAGGCTGCTACCTATTGGTAAAGCCCATCTCCCCACAGGAGCAGAAGAAGGCCAGGCAGGCCAATAGGGCCACAGCCAAGGAAGCGGCCAAAGTCACCACTGCTATCCAACACTCCCAATGCCAGGAGGACATGGAGACCTTCGTGGTGGAAGCGACTCAGGAATCTGTCATCCAATCAGATTGGGAAGCCTATGCCGAGTGGTCCACTCAATCTGAGGATCCAATGGGAGATTTGATCTCACCCAATTGCTGTACCCAAGCTCCAGTTGAAACTGACTTGGGACCTATCACAACTGAAAAATTTTTTTGACCCACTCAATTGTGCACCGAACTCATCTGCACCACAAAAAATTCGTCTGACGTCGGGAAAACAAAAAGTGAAGGCCAAAGCCAACGCGACTCTTTCCACAAAAATTAACAAAAACCCTGATAGCGTTGCTGCTAACACCCACGCTGCTGTGAAAGCCCGTGGGGACCTTGAAGAGGCTTGTGGGCCCGGGGGCCCACCCCCTCACACCTAAGGTGCAATGGGGGAAACCTTCACTCTAGGGACATTGAATATCGCCGGACTCAAGGCCTCCCCGTCCCAGGCTAGGAAACTGAGTTTTTTATAACACAATTTACTCGTGGATATCCTGACCATCCAGGAGTCCCACTGTCCACAAGGTTCTGAGGAAGCTTGGAAAACAATGCTCTTCCCATCCCTATCCTTTTGGTCAAAGCACTGTGGGGTGCTAATTCAGAAAAATAATTTTTTCAAATTCACATCCTCAGAAATATTCCTAAATGGCCGATTGCTCGTCGTCACCTTCTCATGGGCTGACGTTGTACATGCAATCATCAACATCTATGCCCCAAACAGTGCACACGAGCGTCAGGAATTTTTCTCATCAGTCAAATCCCTCCCGCTACCCCCTGATTCTTTCCTAGTTGGCGACATGAACTGTTGGCTAACCTCACCAATGGACTGGTGGCCTCCCTCACCCCACGCCCCACAGGGTCACGTAGAACTACGCGTTCTAAAAGCCACCCTTGGTTTAATGGATGCGCTGCCGTGACATGCCCCACTGCTCAAAAACATGACGTGTCCCCACATCCACAATGGCCAATTAAGGTCCATGACCCGCATTGACCTTATTCTAACGCCAGCAAAATTCCAACCCCACATCTCCCACTACAAAACAATGAAAATGGAATTCTCCAACCGCCGACTGGTCTTGATAACCTACCACTTACCTGTCACAGTTGCAAAGGCCCCACATTGGTGCAAAATCTGCCCACCGAGCTCCCGTCGCCAGGATTTTCCACGTGGGTGGAAGAGGCAACTTTGGCAAAATCTTTTGTTGCACCGTTTTGCGTGGACCCCATTTCCACATGGGCAACTTTCAAAGAGGATACCATCCACCACTATCGCCATCTCTCCTCCAGAAGCTCATGAGCCACATCGGCAGTT
Source organism: Massospora cicadina (assembly GCA_022478985.1). Lineage (NCBI taxonomy): Eukaryota > Fungi > Entomophthoromycota > Entomophthoromycetes > Entomophthorales > Entomophthoraceae > Massospora > Massospora cicadina. Next base: position 4,165 of record JAKSZP010005581.1, read on the forward strand.
ATCTCGCACGCTCTGGCAGAATTGGCCCACTTGGAGTCCAACATTCCAGCCACAGGATACAGCCCTGCATGGGGCCAGAAGCGGGCGGAGGCAGCTGCCCACCTCAACGCACTTGAAAGGCAACACAAACATCGGGTTTGTGTCCAATACAGGGCCACACGCATCACTAAAGGCGACAAGTGCACCACATACTTCTTTGAAAAAATTTTCACACCACGCCAGAGCGTGGCCTGCACACAGGTGCGAAGATTGGATAATTCCATTGTGGACACACCAGCCAAAGTGGCAATCGAAATGCAAAAATATTACTCTGAGTCATACTGAGCCAAACCAATTCAGCTGGCTGAAATGGCGGAATTTCTAGACTGAGCTCATATCCGCACCATTTTCTGATACCAGGAAATAATGAATTTAATTACTCCAAATGAATTATGGACAGCCGTTCGCGGTGCGCCAAACCAAAAATGCCCAGGCCCAGATGGCATTCCATATGAGTTCTACAAAAAATATTTCAAATATATATCCCCATTGCTGCTAGCCTCAGTTAACCAAAGCCTGTTGGAAATGCGCCTCCTACCAGGAGGACATGAGGCCTTTACTGTCACACTCTTCAAGAAAGGGGATAAGCTTGACTTAGCCAACTGGCGCCCCATTTCTCTAACAAACACAGACACCAAAATTTTAACAAAAATCATGGCTAACCGTTTGAGGACTGTAGCATCTGCCACCATGTCCCCAGAACAATTTTGGTTCATCCCCAGAAGGTCTATTTGGGATAACGTGCACTCCATGGCTAATGCATGTCAGTCCACAGCCTCTGGGGCACTGGTATTCTTAGACCAACAAAAGGCCTACGATAGAGTAAACTGGGAATACCTAAGGGCCTGCCTCCATCAATTCCGCCTACCCCCCCGCTTCATAAGCTGGGTAATGCTGCTCACGGAATCTGCGACAATGGCAGTGCGTGGCTCAGGCTTCCTAATGGAAGTAGTCCGCCCTCAAAGGGGCTTGCAACAAGGGGACCCCCTCAGCCCACTCTTATACAACTTCAGCCTTGACCCACTACTGCGAAATGTGAATGCCCAACTCACTGGGGTCCATGTGCCAGGCCAAACCCCAGTCAAGATGATGGCATTTGCAGATGATTGTGTGGTGGGGGTGTCTAATAACAAAGATGCACGCGCGCTTGAAGCCCTCATCCAGGAATATTCCAGGGTAAGCAACGCGGCACTGAACGCCTCCAAAACCGAAATCATCCTCCTTGGTCGGTTTCAGAACTGCTGGGCCCCAGCAATTAGTTCCCAACCCAGCCCATCTGCTCGCCCACATCCACGCCTTACTAACTCAACACACACCGCTCCACTGGTGCTCCCCTTCGTGCCACGTCCTACCATAGGACCAGTGCGCCATATGGGCGTGTGGATGGAGGCAGGCGGATATGCGTCAGCAGTAATGGAGTGCCATATACTGGACAACGTGACAAAGCAAATCGCCTCTCTCAGAACCCACCCTACTTCCCTTACTGGCAGGGTTGTTCTTGCCAACTCTATGCTCCTATCCAAAGTCTGGTTTGGAGCCACGCCATCCCCTTCTCCCCAAGCTTCTTCAAATCCTTGTATGCCTTGCTGCAAGGTTGGCTTTGGTCAGGCTGCCCTCCACCAATATGGCTAGAGGTCATATTTGGCCCTCATCATCATGGTGGCATGGGCCTACTTGACTTCAAAGCCCATGCCGCCAAGATCCTGGGCACCTGGATTGCGGCCGTCACTGCTCCTACACTCCCATCCCAACACTGGTCCTGCGCGGCCCGCTCCAACTTCTCCCGAGCCTTGGGCCTCAACAATCCATTAAACCCCCACTCCCTGATGAAATACCTCGCATCACACACATCGGCCACAGGTCCTCACGGGACTAAAACCCACTACAAATGAATCCTACTCTCCATGCAAAGCGCAGAGTGGAGAACTCGTAAAAGCGGACATACAACCTGAAGAGGCCACCCCTCTCCTCAGTTCACACAAGAGGTACAGGGGCTATCCATCCATGATGGCATGATCCCCATTCGACCCCATTTCCTATCCAGGGTGGACTACCTGGACATGATGGACATCCCTTATTCCACTGAGACCCAAAAGACTATTTTGAAATATTCACACCATCCTCTGTTGCAGCCTCAAGTCCGCTCCCATGTGTGGCGCTGCCTGAGGCGGGTGTATCATACAGCTGAGCGCTCTAACGCTTTACACTCATCCTGTGTCATGTGTGGCCAGTATGGAACGCTGTTCCACCGCCTGGAGAAGTGCCCCACCTCTAAAGTGATATGGCGCAAAGTCCAACGTCTGCTGGGCCAGGATCAAACGCATCCCATCAGTCTGTCAAGAGATATGTTTGCTTCATCAATGGCCTCCCCCCTCCCACCCTCCCTCCGTGCTCTGGTGGTTGCAATCGCCATGTGGATTATCCACACAATTGTCTTGGATGCCATCGCTGGCTCCATCCCCACCCTCCCAGAAGCTGTCCACAGATTCTGGTCTCATTTGGTGGACCACTTTCAAGTGTGGATGTTTGGATACCTCCCACCGCGTCGCCGACAGCTGGTCTCCTCCTGGTTCCCAGTCTGGTTCATCAAATCAGACACCTTCCTCCACACGTGCTCAATAGTGGCTACGGCCCCTTCACACGTTCCCTCCCCCTCCCCATAAGTGGCGTTCCCGCTGGCAACAAGAGGTAGCATCGCTTCTCTGGGGTGCCTCCCCTGATACTAAGTTTGTCTTTCCTGAGTCATATTTGGACGTGTCCTTCCCATGGTCGGCCTTCCCCACAATAAATTTAAAATTATAACTAGGTCGTTGGGGTCCATTTCCCAACAGGGATTTGGTGGCAGTTGCAGGGGCCTTCCTCTCCACGTTAGGAGCACAAAAGGTGACAGAGAGAGACAGTGTAAGAGATAACCATTTTAATACCTCTGCATCTTCTTTAGGAATGTGGGTCATAGCGTTATACAGCTCTCAATATGACTTGACAGCTGCCATCATCGCTATGCCCACATCCTCGTTATTAAAAATATTGGATCCCACTAGCACGTGAGCTTCAGATGTGAATCAATCTGAAAATTCCACCAAACACTCCTTTGGTTAAAATTATATTAAAAGAAGATTAGCCTTGCACTGCACCATCTTTGCCACACCCCAAATAGGTAGGTACAATTTCCTTCAACCCTTGATATTTTATGGTACTATTCTTAAGGTAACATATAACTTGATATATACTCTTGACATCCAGAGCGGACAACAACAGTTTAGCTTTATGATGATCTGACACCCCCTCCACTGCAAATTCAAACCACTTAAAAAACATGTATTTTTCCATCACTGTTAAATGTGGGCAGCTAGCCACTACAGACCTCTTCTGCTCTAGCATAACTACTCAATTTAAGCTCTGCACAGTGTAGTCGCTCTGTAGTGTCATCCAAGCAGTTGGCAAGCTAACTGGCTTTCCAACCCACTGGCACAGTTGGTGGATGTGGGATCCGCCAATGGATGCCACAAATAATATATTAAAGTGAGATATTTACTTTTTAATAAAAGTATAAAATAACACTTATTAAAGTTTTTTATGTTTTTTATTATTCAGGCAGAGCAAAACCAGGAAAGGTCCTTTTCTCGATACTAGTTTTTCCTATTCAAACTAGTTCAGATTTTGAGACTATCAATATTCGAGGCAAAAGAATGTAAAGCACAGTAATCTAAATTAGGTAATATAGGCTTCCAGCCTATCAGATTGAAGATAAAATTTTTGAGGCAAAACTGACCCGTGTGGTAACAATTGATGAATTGTATCCAATCATCAGTGAGTAAAATCTTTTCACCTCAGTGGTGGTCAAACTCATGTGGTAATGATTGGTTAATGTTTACCCTATCATTGTCAAGTGAAATCTTTGCACCTCAGCAGTGGTTAGACTCAAATGGTAATGATTGGGTAATTTGGCGGTGGTCAGACTCAGATGGTAATGATTGGGTAATTTGGCGGTGGTCAGACTCAGATGGTAATGATTGGATAATTTTTACCCTATCATCATCGAGTAAAATCTTTGCACCTTGGTGGTGGTTAGACTCAGATGGTATTGATTGGTTAACTCACACCCAATCATCGATGGGTAAAATCTTCTCACTTTGCGGAGGTTCAGATCCATGTGATATTGAACTCCTCAAATTTGACTGAGAACTCGAAGTAATCCTATTATTAGTTTTTACCTTTTTAAGCCAATTTTTATGATAAACTATATTTCTTCAATGGTTAGGATTCCACCGAGAATCTGCTAAGGTCTTTTTGCTGTGGTTACTCATAGCATTGATATTCACAATATTATTTGATGATTGGGTAGGAGATGAGCCAATCATGGTAGCAGATTTGGAAGCACTAATACCTCCAGCATTCTTTTCTTAAATTGAAAAGGAGAATGTCTGACATTGCCCCCCTCAAGAATGTTGGTAGGGGTGTTGTGGTTATGGTGGTGTAATTCTTTATCAGCCACTTGAGATGTAGGAAGGAAGGTGTGGAGCTTATTGGCAGCCTGCCCTTCTTTAGTCGCTGTTTTTACAAGGTTGGTATACATGCAATAGTATTCCTTCTTGCTGGGTTCCATATTGGCTAGAACTAAGGGGACTTCATAGTTGAGCAACGACAAGGACCCTTGTTTCATGTTGATAATGGCATCATATTCAATCATAAATTAAGTACCTATAAGCATATCATAATTGTTGTTATCCAAAGCCAATGTTGGGGCCAATAGAATAAGCTTCCCAATATGAATGGGAAGGGACGAGTAAGCACCCAGTGCACGGGTGTTGTTAGGACCAGCGGTTCCATAGTCTTGGTTGTACTCCAAGTCAGGTGTAAGCTTGATCTTTTTCATCAGCTTGGAGGAGATTACTTTCACTGGGAAGCCTGTAGCTAAAATAGCCATCACCCAAACTTTTTGGATAACCACCTCGACCTTTGTAAGTACCACCCAAAAGTGGGCGATAGTGCTAAAACTTCCTTAAGATGGAAATTAGAGGTTAATTTGCATGTGGTCTCGGGGTGTTTTCCTTGATGGATCTCATGGTATGGCCATGATGAATAGGGCGAATAAGATGAGACAACACCTCATATGCATCACTGGCAGTATCGATGACAATTGGCTCCCCTAAGACTTGGAAGAGATACATCTCTTCAGGTATGGTGGCTTCATCTACTCCTCCAGCATTTAAGCGATTGGGGACTTCCACCTCAGCAGGTGCTCCTACAACGTAATAGCCAACCTCATCCGTATCCCCCTCAGAATCATCCCCTGGGGTATTTGTAATGTGAGGTAATTGCATAAGTTGTTTAAATGGACTAGGCACATGAGTTTTATCAACATTAGGTGTGCCTTTCCCTATGCTGACATTTCTTTTCCCTGCTCCTGTTCCTCAGCGTCAGCTTTCTTTTTCCAGCACATAGACTTCATGTGTCCAAACTTGTTGCAGTATTCGCACTGAGGGCGTTCAGAACGTTTTACTTTGGGGTTTTGCTCTTCAGGGCCCATTATCTGAAAGGGCTCCCTCTTGTCTTCAATAGCTAAGGCCCGAGGCTTAGGCTTTGAATCCTCAATAGTTTTAACGCGAGGACGAGATACTGCTCCATGTGGAACTTTGGGCTTATGGAAATCAGCGACATCTATTAATGCTTCTTTTATGTCTTGAATGGTATGGAAATAGCATCTAACTGAGGTGATGTGCATCGCTAGTGATGGGTAAGAAGCCACTCCAATCAAAGCGGCGGCTATAGCATCATCCAAAGTCAACATTTTTGAGGTTAACAACGTCTGTGCTTCCATATAGAACTGTTCCACAAAGGTGACCACTGACTCTCCTTTTTGGATACTCATACGCATAAATGCTTGCTTTTTCATGCTTAAAGCTTGTTTTGAGCTGAACGTGTTCATGAGAGCCTCTTAAACTTCGGACCAGGTGCTAAGAGCATCCATATGTGGGACCATCACTTCCTGTGCCATGCGGCCCAAACAGGAAAGGATGTGCTTGGCCTTCTGACGATCAGTCGCCCCTTCCATAGCTGCTTCATAAACGTATAAAAACGATGCAATGCTACCCTCACCAGGGATAGCCTTGTCTTTAAACGTAGGTTTGAATGAATGATAGTCATTGCCAGAGAGGGTATGAATAGCTGGAGCTTCTGCTTCCAAGGTTTCAGAATGGTAGCTTAACTGATCAAAGGCCCATGAAAGGCGATCAAACAGGTCATGCATGGCTTCAAGCCGGGTTTCCATGTTAGAGAGGGCTTCCAGGGGCCCGGATTCACATAGTCTCAATCAAGCTTTGATCCCTAATTTTTGATTTTCAATATCTTCCACTCGGTTCTCCATTGCTGAGGCTTGTAAATGGAGTTGTGAAACCATTGAGCTTAGGTTTAATTGAGCACTTTCTACGGCTTTCACGTGGTTCTCCAGCTCTTCTTTCATTTGTTTACACCCTTCATTGTCGCGAGAGTGGGATCTGGGGCCTTATACCCCCTCCCTAATTTGTCATACTTCTGCTCAACCTTCGTTAGTTGACTAAATACTTCCTTCAACAGCACAGGGCTTTCCAGCGAAGCTTTCATCGCTTTTTCTTTGATTTCACATTCAGTCAGGCGACATGCCAAATATTTGGTATTTTTAAACAAAGCTTTAAGAGCTAGCTCCTTTTCTATTTGAACAACCTTGGCCGCGAGGGTGGTGGTGGCGCTAGATGGTTCAAGCGATAGACAACGTTCAAGCTCATCAACACATGAAAAGGCCTGAATTAACTGCTGCTCCACCACAGCCACACGCTGTTCATATTTCTCTTGAAGGACAGAGTCGGGGGCTGAAAGGTCACGTTGTGTTTGCTCAATTTGCTTTACAAGTTCTTTAGCAAACTCCTCCAACAATGAACGAGTGATAGTGGAGGATGCGTTCAGTTCATCACGGAATATCCTCATGGCCTCCTCGACATACTTTACAATCCCAATGTCCATAGTAGTAAGTTGATTATGCAGCTGAATGATGAAGTTGCAATTAGCTTAACACCAGATCTGACTGCTCCAAGATATTTAGAAGTCAGTTGGTACAACTTGTCTTAAGCTAGATTCAGAGCTGCATGAGTATCTAGGTGTCAATGTAACTCTTTGTGATGTCCAGCTAAGAGATGCATCATGTGTACCAATGCAGGGTGAGCAAACTTGCGTATGGAGGTGGTCAAATTTGTAAGCTGACCATAGGTCTCTGGGAGGACACTAGTCTCATAGAGAAACAAGTGGCGTTTCTCAACCAGCGACACTTGTTCGCGGGATGCAATATCGCCAGGGTTAAGGATGCCATGAGTAAGGTTCCTCACAGCTTCAGTGGCTGGCCAAATGATGCGACGAGACTCAGGTATTAATATACGCTCAAATGGTTCTTCTTCAAACATCAAAGCAGTAGGGCTGTCCATTCAATCATCTTCTCCAGTTTCTTCCCCATTTCACACCCAACAAGTGACACTCTCCATTTCTTATAATACTTATCAAAGTATTCAGGGGGCTCGACCCCTGTAGTGAGCACCAATTTGTGGGATCCACCAATGGATGCCACAAATGATATATTAAAGTGAGATATTTACTTTTTAATAATAGTATAAAATAACACTTATTAAAGTTTTTTATGTTTTTTATTATTCAGGAAGAGCAAAACCAGGAAATACCTATTCTCAATACTAAATTTTTCTATCTAAACTAGTTCAGATTTCAAGACCATTGATATTTGAGGCAAAAGAATGTAAAGCTCAGTTATCTAATTGGTAATATAGGCTTCCAGTCTATCAGATCAAAGATAAAATTTTTGAGGCAAAACTGACCTGTGCGGTAACAATTGATGAATTGTATCCAATCATCAGTGAGTAAAAATCTTTTCACCTCAGTGGTGGTCAAACTCATGTGGTAATGATTGGTTAATGTTTACCCTATCATTGTCAAGTAAAATCTTTGCACCTCAGCAGTGGTTAGACTCAAATGGTAATGATTGGGTAATTTGGCGGTGGTCAGACTCAGATGGTAATGATTGGATAATTTTTACCCTATCATCATCGAGTAAAATCTTTGCACCTTGGTGGTGGTTAGACTCGATGGTATTGATTGGTTAACTCACACTTAATCATCGATGGGTAAAATCTTCTCACTTTGCGGAGGTTCAGATCCATGTGATATTGAACTCCTCAAATTTGACTGAGAACTCGAAGTAATCCTATTATTAGTTTTAACCTTTTTAAGCCAATTTTTATGATAAACTATATATCTCCAATGGTTAGGATTCCACCAAGAATCTGCTAAGGTCTTTTTGGTGTGGCTACTCATAGCATTGATATTCACAATACTATTTGATGATCAGGCAGGAAATGAGCCAATCATGGTAGCAGATTTGGGAGCACTAATACCTCCAACATTCTTTTTCTTAAATTGAAAAGGAGAATGTCTGACAGTGGAAGCCTTGTAAGCTGATCAAGTATACTTCTATTTTCTTAAAAAGCACTTTTTGCGTCTGAAGTAATGTATGCAAGCTAAGGTTTAGTCCTTATAATGGGATAGCTCAATAAACTGGGGTAGTCCACCATCAAATTAAGCTTTCTACGCCATTGCTTGGCGAATATGGAGCTTTCAGGATGTTGACCAATGAGTTCCATGTAGTCAGCACCGCTGTTATAATCTCGCAAAATACTTGAGATATTCCTTAGGAGCTGCACAGGTTTGAGCCCACTGAACAACAAATGAACAATATGGATATCGTTGGTTCTCCAAATAAACTTAATAAACTATATTAGGAGGCAATCGCCTCAACCACACGCTTTCATTTAAAATATAATTACTAAACTCTTTCTTCTTGCAATTCCCCCTTTCTATTATCCTTTTTTAGCACTTGTGGTGCCCAACCCAAAAGGGGGAGCCGCTACGCATCAACCCTTTCTACTCCCCTTTCTACTATCCTTATCTTTCTCTTTTCTCTTCTAAAAAGATCCCCTTAATATCATCTCATCCCACTTATATCTTTGTCACTTTGGTCAGTTCTGACCCTTCAGCTTAGTATTAATCATTCACCAGAAGTTATCTGGATCCACCTCATCATTGAGGCTCCTTCGGAATTAACTCTATTTGCCAAACTAAACTCACCTCTATTGACTCACTTTTGATTGACATAATTGACTATCCAACTTTAATTCTTACTTCAGCAATTAACATGCAATACGCCAAACTAATCATGACTTATTGGCCAGTCATACAATCTCTTGACGGGGGAAATGTTGCTAATTGGTCTGATTAGCAATTTCATTATTCTATTCTATATGTATCTTAGACTAAGGGTTTTATTACTCAGGCCTAAGGCTGAGAGAAAACTGTTGATTTAAATTATGGAGGAATTCTTTGATGCTGCTCATGATTCATCAGATTAATTTCTGGCGGATTACCTTGCCCACGTGCCCACATTTATCTGTAGCGGAATAATATTTTGGGGGCTAAATTCTTACCACCCCCACAGGAAATATCCCCCACTACAATCCTATCAATATGTAAGGCTTTTTGGTGTCATAAATTGATTCATTTCTATTATATTTCCCATACATTCTCCTTTGCCCGCCAGCATAAACAATCATCAAGTGTTTTGTCCCCCAAAATCAGGCCAATGATCTCTATTATTGTCTAGAATAACTAAGCGCTGCTTGGTTCTTTAGTGTGTAGTTCATTATAATTGAACAGGGATTTTAATGTGATCCTTCCTTTTACTTAGCTAATTTTAGCTGTTATAATGAAGATCTTTTCCAATAATTTTGTTTTCTTCTGTCTTTAGGTATACTGTCTTCATACTGTTCCCTAGTTTATTCTATGTTATGTTCTGGCCTGTGCAGTTGTGTATCAACACCAAAGCACCAAACGAAACATCATCTCCATCATATGGTACAAAACTGGAATAAATTTAGGATAGAATTATTCCTTCAGGAACACCACCTTTACCACATTGAAACATCTGACAAATGCACCAATTGACCATAATAATACTAAACTAAGCTTTAAGTGTAATACCTTTTTGTACAATGATACCATTGCCTCACTACTTATAGAAGAAGAGTGGAGATTATGGAAACTAGGGGTCAGTCAGTTATGTCATACAACCGGCTTATAAAATATATACCATCCTACCAGTCTGAGTAATTGGACACCCAGAAGACAAGCCAGAATACAAGAGGTTTAACTATCCATATGACTTGATACTTTACCTGGAGGAAAACAATTGAGAGACGGCGGCTACCAATCACTGTTACCAGCATGCTTTCTAGTATACATACAGTTGAAAAAGGGGCAGGCTCTGATCCACCTCAGTTGATTCTTTGGGCACCCCAGGGGACCAGAATCCGCTCTGGCAAAATGGGTTATTGACCACTTAGAAAGGTCGAGAAACTTCGCCCACTGGGGGGAAGTACCTCCAAAATTAATGTCCATTCTGACGCCTTATAGCATCCATAATGGGGTCATCCCAGGTGACCACCATAACGGTATAAACACTCAAAAAAGAGGTTAAAAATGTTGTTATTATGACCACTATGGCCCAGTTGTTTCATAGACCAGGAAACATGGCACCTATTAAGAAGCAGTTATCAGATAACTAACTTAATTTTGAATGTTAAATCTGCGCAGGAATCTGTTTTCTTCAAACAAAAGTAAGAAAATTATAACTGACAAATGTAACTGTGGGGGACAGTTTTCTTATGTGCAAGAGTTTGGGGAATATTAAAATTTTCATTAAGCGTGGTGCATTGCAATCACATTCACTTCTGGTGGATTGACATTTCAAAGAATAATGGCGCTAGATTAGTCTTAATCTAGCCAGCTGAATTATGATCAAGTTTTGCCACTAAATTTATCTTCCTAGAACGATTTTGCTTGTTATATTTGTGACGCTTCATCCAACTTGTGACTGGGGGCGTCCATGGCCAGGGTAAGTATTGAAGTTCCCATTGCATGTTGAAGGGTTTTTTCGCGCCCAACCATGTTGGGGACAGGCTTAACTTTTCCAGCTTATAAGAAAAGAATCGGTGGATTTTGAACTGTTTGTACAACATAATATTCAATTAACACAAGCACCAATTTATCTTTAATGACCCCCACATTTGAACTGAGTTTCCTGAGAAGCTGAGTGGCCACAAACTTCTGACTGGTGATGGTTTTTTGCTGCTGCATAATCAGATATGCCTCACAATTATCTGCACCAACTCCTGGATGGTGAGAAGGGGAAGCAGGGGAGCAATATTTGGCGGGTAAGCCATCACTTACCTCTCATCTAACACATGGGCTAAGTCGCCTCAGGAGAAGGTAGGGATAGCTGGATTCTTAGCCCCTTTATTAATTTCTGAAATGATAACGCCTTACAATTGATGCTCAGCTGGTGATTATCTTGACATACCATCTTTTTTGAACTGAATGATATCAATGATGGTAGCAGAGTTAAAGATATTTCATTATCTACTTTAGGAAGCCAATAGAGAGTAAAGTATTGGTGATGGCATAAGGTAGTTAATGGATTGACTAAAGAAGTTACACTGAATACAACAGAAGGTTTGATATCAAAATGGCATTAAGTCAGCTCAGGTAAATTTTCCTATCACAGACCAGTGGAGCTCTAATAAAACTATTTATTTTATTTATTGTGATTTAAACTCAAAGTAAATTTGGAATATTGCTCAGTACTTGAAAATTGATATTATTAGTGATTTTAGGTCTTGGTCCCAATAAAACATTGCTTGTGAAATTATAATTTTTTAAGCGATAATCACAATTATAAATCAAATATTAAGTATAATCCAATGTTGATAGCAATAATAAATAAATTAAGTTTTGTAGTAATAAATGTAACCATAAGTTTAGGCTTCACCCCAGTTAGAGAAATTCCCAACATATCCCCTCAAGCCTTATTTAAGAGTGAAAATTTTTATGAAAGTGTTAGGGGTAAAATATTAATGAAATGAAGAGAGAGCTTGGGGCATGTGTTGCAACAAAGAAAGGTGGCAACTATGGTGATTGTTGAGATTCTGATATGACTGGATGATAAGCCTTATATAGATACGACAGATTTGCCAGAATCTGCCAACCATGATTATTAGTATTATTTAGTTATTCGCCTTGAGATGAAGAAAAATTGGCTCAGAAAATGCTATTATTGGATCACCTTCAAATAAGGCGATAAGGTGATATCTACTTTTAACAAAAATTGAGCAGATCACCTCAAATTCGGGTAGTAGAGAATTTATGAATACCATACTCTACCAAAACCAATGGAATATAGTGGAAACAAATAGTCTAATCTAAGGGAACGGTATCATCTGAAGTCACTGATATATAAGTGAGATGGGGCGATTGAAGGGGAGGATTGTTAATAAGATTGAGAGAGTGAAGCATGAAAAATCTGCTGATACTAAAATAAATAAGTATTGTGGTTGCTAAAAATCACTTTGTACTTTTATTATACTTTAATTTGTTTGAGGACTGATGATCTCACATTGTCCATCTGTTGCTTGGTAGGTTTGACCTGTGTGACCCTTATGGCGTATCCTAACAGTAGCGCCCAAAAATTATAACAGTGGTGCTCACTACAAAGGGCCCATTGATCAACCACTAAAAATGAAAAATCTTCATTCGCTGGCCATGTCATATCAGGCCTGCTTTGAAAGGGAATCTTTAAGGCACACTGCACCAGCCAAATATGCAGAACTCAAACTTGCAGTATACGCTGTGTTCAAAAAGCAAGAAGAGCTTTGTCAGGAATGGAACAAATTTATGAACCCAGTTGACAGTACATTTACTCAAATGCGAATCCTTTGAGGCCAAAACAAGCAACTTGCTAATTGCTTGGATGACACTACTGAATGGATGTATTGCGTAAAGCGGAAATTGAATGGTACCTCCCAGTCCCCTCATTGTGGAGGGGATGAGTGATCAGGGGCTGTTTGGGGAAAATTGTACATAGAGAATATGACGCTGGAATGAGCTACTACTTGAAGGAGGGCAGCTTTGGAATGATTAGAAATTGAAGAGACAATTCCCCCAAGTGATGGCAATACTGCCCACCAAAGAGGCGCACGCTAAGCCCAAGTCAGCAGACAACCCTACCTCCGCTGGCCCAGCTCCTCAGAGAGACCACTTATGGACCTTGACCCATTCCTCAAATAAGCCCCAAAAGGTTGCATTTATGAGTGGGAGGAGGAGGTATGTATCAATAAGCTTCCTCCATTTGATTGAAATAGAAACATCAACACCTTCTTTAAACTTTTTGAGTTTTCAGCAGAAGGCGCCTTGGATTGGCGTAAAGCTAAACTGCTAGTATCCGACTTGGATGTCAGGAGTGCAATCAAGTCACCTGCTATCTTCCAAGAAGCTCCATTTCATACCAAGAAGTAAAGGATACTTTGTTGCAGCTGTTTAAGGGTACTAAAAAAATGTCGCAGCAAAGGCTATTTCTTGAAATATTGTGTTCCAAAATAACGAGACCCTCATTGTGTTTGTTGACCAATTTATGGTGGAAGCCCATGTGCTAATAAGGGCAGAGACTTTATCTGAATCTGATGTGTGCATTGCAATGACCTCCGAATTGAAGCCATACCATGAGCTTTACAATATCATGACCCTGATATTGGATGATGTTGACCCCATGATAAAAAATTTTAGCTTTTGCGCCGTCTATTTGCTACCTTCCCTCCACCCAATATGAATTTAAAACATAATACCGCCATAATTGGACCTTCTTATTCAAGGGAATTCTCCAGTCTAGCTTAGATTCAGCATAGTAACCCTAACCTTATTATAATCACGCGCCTCGCCCTCAGCTGAGTTACCCCAAGCATTTTTACTTCATTTCCAGTCCTATTTATGAACATTGTAAGCAGCCCAACTACTACCCTGGCTCTGGTTAAGCAGATTGTTAACAATAAAACTATTGACTCAGCCCTATTATAAAAATCAAGGATGCGTTCTCTAAGAGGTTATTTTCTTTGGATGCTGTCGCCCTGGCCACATTGCACAGAGTCGCCCTAATTGTCAAGTTCACTACATGCAGCAGGATCAATTCTACCAGGTAATAGATGGAGCGGAGTAGGACGGGACTCTCTACCTCTGCTATCCCAACCCAAAACGTCCACCTGAACCTATGATAGTATATCAAGCGGAAGTCCCTCAATATGATGACAGGATTTTATACCATGAACCAGTTGGAGACGTGAATTTACTGACATGGGCGCAAGTAAAGCCCTCGGTGAATAAAGACCTCAGGCGCAACTGAAACCATACGCCTGTCAGTTGTTTGACCAAGATTCTTCAGAAAAGCTGGATCCAGCCGCAGATGCACCTTCCCTTAAAGGTGTAAACGTCGCCCTTCTGTTAGACACTATTGTTAAAAAGTACCCCAAAGTCGGTGAGGGGATCATGAGCTTCCTTGGAAAAGAGATACCTTAAATTTCCACGTAAAAAACAGTCAAAATTCTTCTAAATATCAGTGTACATACTGTGACATTTTTATTTGCAGAAAAATCACAGCATGTGCTATAATAGATATGGGCGCCCCACTCAGCATAGTTTCCACCAAATTGGTGACGAAGTTGACGTTAAAACCTGATGTGGAAAATCACATAGAGTATTGGACTGATGGAGCAGAAAGCATGGTCTCTTAGGGAGCGTACAGCGTGATAACTTTGTAATTTGGACCAATTGTCATGGTAGTCCAAGAAATAGCGCTACTAAACAATAATTATGACCTGATAATTGGAACTGCTCGTATATGACACTTCAGAGCTGTTGTTGAAATGATGGAGGAGACCATCTAAATACTGGGACAGCAGATTCCAATTTACTTTACCTCAAGAAGATTGCCAAAAGATCCAGAACACTTGGGGCATATCATTCTAGTATATAATGACAGGCTTATTCTGGTTCTCTACCAGCGACTAGAGTACAAGACCTGGGCCCTTCCCCAGCAGATATACAAATATCAAGGGCTACCTTTCCGAGATCCTGGAACTATATTCATTCCTTCCAGACACCAAGTCATAGTAAACACTGAGTTAAAGATGGAAGTACCAGCCAGGATCAATGGGGAGGTCATTAGCCCTATCAGCAAACGTGGCTTGAACCTCATGAGGCTCCAGGAATTATACTCTTGGTACATGGGGGATCAAGGTCTTGTTAGTGACTCTATAGAATGTACCAATGCAAATCCGCCAGCAACAAATAGTGGCGTACTTACATTTGAACTCAGTTGAGGAGGTCCTTTAGGTTCACAAAATCGGGTCACTGGATAAATTTGGTTTACCCATCAAGCTGCAACCTGGATATAATGACAGTGGTACTGCAGGATAATTTAATAGGGTTATAAGAAGAACAAAAAGTCCAGGCAATAGCTTTATTTCAGAAGTATAAGGAGCTTTTTGCCGTCGCTGACTAAAATTTTAGGGTGCACTCAGGGGGTTCTTCATTGATTGGACACTGGATATCATCCTCCCATCAAGTCATGGCCAATCTGTAAACCTAGGGCTTCTGAAGAAGTTGTCACAGAGGAAATTGATGGGTTGCTGGAGCAAAGGATGCTTAAACTGTTCAAGAATCCATGGGCTTCGCTAGTTCTGATTATAAAAAAGATGGTACCAAACGGATGGCGATAGACTGATGGAAGCTTAACAGTATTACTAAGAAGGACTCATATCCCTTGCCTCAGATTGACAATGTTTTGGATCAGTAGGAGGAGTTCACTTATTTTTGGCAACGGATTGATATTGTTTACTGGCAAAATCGAGTTTCCCACGGCGGAACAGGATAAATGCGCCATAATCAAATCCAAGGGCTTTTCAACTGATCCATATACCTCAAGGTATATGTAACGCCCCAGCTACGTTCCAGCGAACCATGGACACTATCCTTGGTGATCTGAAGCTGTCAACCATCCTCATGTACCTCAATGACATCAATGGTTTCTTTCAAACTTTTTCTGAGCACCTTGATCATCTGGAAGAGGTCTTTTGCTGGCTCACTGAGGCAAACATCAAGATTAAGCCTCATAAATGAAATTTCTTTAAAGACCAGCTGGAATACCTGGGGTTTGTGGTAGACTCTAAGGGGCTGAAACCACAGCTGGCCAATGTGGAGGCCATGCAAAAAATGACTACACCAAACAGTAAGTGCAAAATACAAGTATTTTTGGAAATGGTCAACTACTACTGGAGCTTCATCCCTAACTTTAGCTGTGTTGGGGGGCTGCTATTTGAGTTGTTAAAGGATGCCATGTTTATTAGGATGGAACACCGTCAATTCTCCATTGACACACTTTGGATGGAGCTGATCAGTGCGCTTGTGCTATACTATCTGAATTTTGATAAAGTGTTCATCATCAAGAATGATGAGTCCCTTTCCACAGTTGGGGCGGTCCTTTTTAAAAAAAGGATGAGGGGGAGGAGCGCCCCATTGCATACTTCAGTTGAATTCATAACTGCCATGAGCGTAGTTATACTATGACCAAATGCGAGTGCTTAGCAGTAATCTACACATATAAGCAATTTGGGGTATACTTTCATGGTTATAGTTTAATGTCATGATAGATCACATGTGTTACGCTGTTTGCAGAACTTTAAGGAGCCTGACGGGCGCCTATCCTGATGGGCCCTCATGCTGCAGGCTTTTGAATCTAAGATTCTCCACTAAACTAAAAAAACCAGAGCGCAATTTCTTATTGAGATTACCAACCATTGCCACCACAGTAGATCTGAGAAATGTGATGTATGACAAAATGCTCAGCGGAAAAAATGAAGATGACCACCTCAAGTCCTAAAGGCATTAAATGGTATGTGAGCTAATACCTTCCAGCGGAATGGGGAGTTGTATAAACAAATTAGAGATTCTACCGTAAACTTTCTGCGACCCTTGGCACAGACTAGCACTATCATGAACACCCACAAAGCAGTCAGACATGGTGGCATGCGCAAGATGTTGGAATTGTTGCACCCTAAGTATTACTGGGAAGGCATGATATTGACATGCTTGAAACCATTTTCTGTTGCCACCAATGCCAAGTGCAAAAGCTGTTCCTTAAAGACTTCATACCAGTTAGTTATACCACATTCTGCTTGGCATACGGTTTCCCTTAATGTTGTTGGCCCTCTACTAATGGTAGCCAACTAGTCCAAGTACATTCTGGTGACAATCGCCCACTTGACCAGGTGGGTTGAAGCACTGACAATATGGAATTTAAGGGCAGTCACAGTGCCAAGTTCATAATGGAATGTATTATCCAGCAACATGGCTACCCTAAGTTTATTATTGTCAATAATGGGACTGTTGCAATTATAATATGAATGAATAATAAGCCCTAAGTTGTTACAGCGGAATGGGTAGAATCCATCAATTATGATCTAAATTATAATTTTTAAGTACCTTAAGATGAAAAAATATTGGGTTAGAATGGATGGTTATTATATTGCTTCCAATTGAGGCGATTAGGAGATGTTGACTCATGATGATTAATTGGTAGATAGCCTCAAACTATGAGAGAGTGAATTTTGTGAATGAGGATTCTACTGGAACCAATTAGATATGGTGGAACTGAATCACTAAGCTGACAAAACGGTATCATCTGAAGTTGCTAAAGTATAAGCAAGATGAGATGATTGAAGAAGGAGAATTTTTAGTAGGTAGAGCGATTAGAACAAAAAGGATCCGCTGTATTAAATTAAATTAAAGAAGAGTGTCTTTGGGGAAATTGCTTCATAAATATTAAAAGATTATCCGTTGTTTTGAGGATGATGATCTTCATATCTACAGTCCTATTCCTCAGTGAGCTTAACTCTGTGCAGAAACCCTCAGCATATCTCCAGTATACCGCCAAATAATAACATTGGTGCTCACTACAGAGGGTTCCAATAGTGGGCTGCTAAAGTACTTGGATGACATGTTAGGAGGTGAAAAGAGCCACTGGTTTGGACCAGCGCTTTTTTGAGGGGGCGCTGGGTAAGATTGGACTACTTTGGGGTGGATTACTCTGGAGGAATACCATCTGGTTAAGTGGGGGAAGAGTTGAGAAATTAACCAAATGGATTCCTACCAATAATATCATAATTAGGGGTGTCAGTTAGTTGTTTGTGATTGATGAATAATCGCCTAGTTTGATATCATTTAATTTCATAATATTTATTTATTTGATTTAGGTTCAGCAGAATCAGAGTATGATACCAACTACCATTTGTGGGTTGGTAAGGGATTTCCGGCAAGAAAGCCAAAGAATCCATTACTAAGCATCTGAATATGATTCTGTTGACTATTTTGAAGCACTGGCAACTCATGCTGAGTATGCTCAAAGTTTTAATTATATTGTTATATTATAAATGATCAACCGGCAAATTGTGCTGATGATGGATCAACCTAATCTAATATTTGGCGATTAGACGAGTGGGTTGGGAGGGAATCGCTACTATGAATAACTGACAATTTATTGTAATGCTGGCTTGGATGGCTGAGGGGCTTCATAGGTGCAGTACCCTATAGTATAAATAGTTATTCTTCCTCCAAATAAAGATCTCTCTCCAGACCATTTACTTTTAGTTATTAATAGATTAGTAGGCTAGATTAGGAGGAAATGGGACTGGTGATCCCCCAGTTGGCATGAGGTGATGCGCCTAGAGTGGCCGACGCTTCCGGCTCACATACCTCAGCCCTATGAGGAACTAGCAGGAACCTGGATAACTGGACACCATTCACAATGTGCAACTGGCCATCAGCCCAGCGGGGTGCAGCGTGGGAGTGCCTTGACTGACAAGGATGGGGGCAGGACTCATTATGCTAATTAGATGGTTTGGCGAAGGGTCAAGATGATAAGCACTGTGGGAGTGCCTTGAACGTCCAAAATGGGAGCAGGACTTGCAGGGGCAAACCACAGACCTTGGGGCTAAGGCGAAGTCGTTGGTATGCTGTGTTAGTGTGTTTTAAATGGACTCATAGGGGTTAATATGCCAATGAGGACAAAACAGCAAAAGGGCTCGACAAGTCTTAATACTGGTTGGCCTGGCACACTAGCGGAGCCCACTGTTCAAAAAAGTGATTTTCTGACTAGAACCAACTTCACTTTGCACAATCCTTCCAAAGCTGAATATGATTATGGCCATCTGTGGGGTTCTACGACCCCATACCACCCTGAGACTAATGGGATGGTCAAACGAGTCAATGGGACACTGGTGAACATACTACAGAAACTAGTACTGGATAGACCCTCATATTGGAGTTCCCTCCTGTCCACCGCCGTTTTCACTCAAAACATTAATTATCATTCCGCCATGAGGAAAAATCCCTTTTAATAACTATATGGACGACACTCTGCTATTCCACCACTGCTTTATGCTTGCGTAGAAGATACCAGTGGAATGGATCCCCACCGCTATCTAACTAACCTAGATGACACATTAATTAAGTTTTAAACCAAAGCATACTCGTTCAGCTTAGCCAAGAAGATAAAGAATCAGGCTGCTGATCAAATATGGCATATTGTGTTAGCTCAGTTCAAAGATGGGGATATGGTTCTATTCCATGACCAAAATGGTTCTGTTGAAAGCTCAAACTGGCCAGAATTTGGGTTAAACCATTTGAAATTAGAGAAAACTGTTGTCAAAGCCTATAGTAAAAAGGACCACGCAAGTGATCAGATTACTAACTTAGTACAAGCAAAGTTCCTTCAGGAGTATAAACAATATGAGACTTATTGTGCAGTCAAGGGGGAGAAATGTTGAGAATTTTGATATGACTGGATAATAAGCCCTGAATAGCTATGGTGGATTGTCCAGAATCTGCTGACCATTATTATTAGTTACAATACTTGAACGCCTTGAGATGAGGCAATATTAGGTCAGTGAGGGCTATTGTGTCACCTCCAAATAAGGCAAAAAGACAATGTTGACATTCAGCAAATTCAAGCAGATCGCCTCAAACTAAGGTGATAGAGAATTTAAGAATACCATACTCATCCAGAAATAGGGGATACAGCAGAAACAAATAGTCTAATCCAAGGGAATGGTATCATCAGAAGTAACTGATATATAAGTGAGATGAGGCGATTGAAGGGGGAGGATTGTTAATAAGATTGAGAGAGTGAAGCAGAAAAGATCTTCTGATATTAAAGTAAATAAATTATTGTGATTGGAGCTAATTGCTTTGTACTTTTAATATATCTTTAATATAATTTGAGGGCATAATCCTCACATTGTCCATCTTTTGCTTGGTAGGTTTGACCTGTGTGACCCTTATGGCATATCCTAACGTATTGCCCAGAAAATTATAACAGTGGGTAAGAGTCTTAAAAGTTTGGAATGTAGGTGTCATGATGCGTTTTGATATTAATAAGACTGCGCTGGCACTCAGGATGGACAACCACCCAAAACACTAACCAGAATACCTCTGGTACACCACATGTATTGTGGGGTGAAAAGAAATGAGCCACCCAAGAGCACTAGCTAGAAATTCCAAAAAATTGGAAATCATAGTCACTAGATGTCCGGCAGACTTCATAAATTCACAATTAAAATTGGATTTTTTAAATTATTTAAGCTAAAAAGGCAGAAAGGGAAAAAGAGCAACAGCAGTACCTGATGGAAACAGCTTCCTTATATGCTCACTTAATGGGGCATTGGGACTAAGTGCACAACTATTAGGAATATCAACATGATTTAATCCTATTATATTAACACCCTAAAAGATTTCTGAACTAATCTGGGTCCTATCTGCCTGGTCAAATCAATATTGGTAACACTGGAAAAATATTGGTAAAGCCATGATTGTTTTTGGTCTAATGTCAATGGCTTCTTCAGCGGATAGCTGGTTCCACCCATGGCCAGGCTACATAGGGCTGGTTTTAGTGAGTAGATAAGGGGTTTATCAAGCTCATACCTGTCAGGGACGACGTTGATTTTACCAACAATGAAGGGGGTTAGCGGATGGGAACTTCTGAGTCCAAAAGTGACTCAATTGATTTAATTTTTCCAGCTACCAATCTATTTTTACTATTGAACTTGAACATGAGGAGGGAATTAGTTTGGGAAATTGCTGCAAACCTTTCACTGGTGATGGTTTCTAGTTATCGACACCTCTTCACACCTCCAAATTTTCTGCACAAACTCTTGGGTGGTGAGTAGAGTAGAAAGAGGAGTAATCTTCAGGGTATATGCCTGTTATAAAATTGACAATATCTTGGATATACGCCAAAGGGGTTTTTCACAGGGTCAAGCCCACTGAGCAATAGGGCTGATGATATCAAGATCATAATCCTTAAGACAATGAAACAAACTTAATAGAAATGGATCAATTGCTCTGATGAAACTTCTTTATTTAATTTAATAAATACAACGGATAATCGCTGTTCCACTCTCACTTTCCTACTAACAATCCCCTCTTCCAATCGTCCCATCTTATTTATATAACAGTGACTTCGGATAACACAGCTCCCTTGGCTTAAACTATTGGATTCCGCCATATTCTCATTGGCTCAGGCAGAGTATGGTATCCTTAAATTTCTATTGCTTTAGTTCAAGGCAATCTAATTAATATTTGTTGAATGTCAACATCACCTTATTGCCTTATTTGAAGGCAATCCAATAACAACTCTTTCTGACTTAATATCGCCTCATCTTAAGGCGCTCATTTATCTGTACTCTATAAATCATGGTTATCAGTTTCCAACCAATCCGCCATAGCTATTTTGGACTTTAGTCCAGTCATATCCAGATCTTGACATTGCTACCCTTGAAGAGGACAATAAGTCTCCTATTGTTTATATGCCCGGAGGAACTTTGCATGCACTCTGTTAATAATCAAACCACTTTTGGGGTCCTGATAGTATAGGCATCAATGTCTGTTTTCTCGATTTTCTTCAAATGGACTAATCCATATGCTGGCTAATTTGCACTTATGACCAAACCTATGTTGATTATAGAATAGAGACATGTCTACATCTTAGAACTGAGCTAACCCACTATGCCATATCTAATTGGCAGCCTGATTCTTTATCCTCTTGGATAAGCTGAATGAGTATGCTTCAGTTTGCAATTTGATTATAGTGTTGGCTAGGGTCATTAATTAGCGTTGGGGATCCATTCTGCCAGTATCTTCTACGCAAGAATAAAGCAGTGGTGGAATATAAGGGTGTAGTCCAAGTAGTTGTTGAGAGGGACTTTTCCCCAAGGAAGAATGGTAGCTTTTGTTTCATGCAAAAACAATGGTGGAAAGGAGGGAACTACAAACTGAAGGTTGATCCGTTACTAGTTTATGGAGTATGTACACTAAAGCCCCATTAAATCGCTCAACCATCTTATTAGACTCAGGGTGGTATGGGGTTAGTAGAACCCCATGGATGGCTATAAGCTCGTTAATCTTTGGAAGGATGTGTTTAGTAAATTTAGTTTCATTATTGGTAAGGAGGAGCTGAGGGCAGCCATGTCACTGGATAATACATTCCATTATGAACTTAACCACTGTGACCAGCCCAAATCCCACATTTTCCGTGCTTCAACCCAACTGGTCAAGTAATCAATTGCCACTAGAATGTATTTGGACCGGTTAGCTCCAGTTGGCAGGGGGCCAACGTCATTGGAAACTGTATGACAAGCAAAATGCGGTTTCACTAACTGGTATGAAGTCCTCTAGAGGATCAGCTTTTCTACTTGGAACTGGTGGCAGCAGGAGATTATTTCAAGCACATTGAAGTTCATGCTTTCCCATTTGTACCAAGGCTGCAACAAATTCAACGTATTGTGCACTCCATCATGGCCAACTGCTTTATGTGCGCTCATAATAATGATTGGCCTTGCTGAGGGTCGCAGGAAGTTCACCGTAGAATCTCTAATTTGTTTATACAACTCCTCATTCCGCTGGAAGTTTTGGCTCAAATCTCATCTAACGCCTTTGTTACTTGAGGCGGCTTATCATCTTAGTTTTCGCTGAGAATATTGTCATACATCTCATTTGCTCAGATCAGTGACAGCAATCGTTGGCAATCTCAGCAAGCAAACGACGTTCTGGTGTTCTTTTCCAAATCAGTGTAGAAACTGGAAGTCAAAAGCCTGCACTTTGAGGGTCCATCCAGCTAGGCGCCCTTCAGGCTCCATGAGGTTCTGTGACCAGCGTAAAAAAGTATGATTAATTATGACTTTAGATACACTCTATGCTAATACACCCTAAATTTCTTATATGCGTATATCACCACTAAGCACTCCAACTCAGTCACAGTATAATTACATTCATGGCAATTCAGGATCCGGCTGCAGTACAACACTTGGGTGCTTTTCCCCCCATCATCTTTTTGAGATAAGACTGCTCCTACAACTGAAAGAGATGCATCTTTCTTAATGATAACTCTTTGTCAAAATTTGGGTAGTGCAGCACTGGTGCACGGATTAGCACCATTCAAAGTGTATTGAAGCAGCATTGTCAGCATCCTATCTATTTAAACGCAGCGTACTTCTTTAATCACTCAAACAGCGGACCTTTGATACAACTAAAATTTGGGTATAACTTTGCGGTAGTAGCTGACCATCCCAAAAATACTTATATATCGTGCTTACTGTTTGGCGTGGTCATCTTTTGGACAGCTTCCACCTTGGATAGTTGGGGCTTCAGCCTGGTTGCATCTACCATAAACCCAAGATACTTTAGTTGATCCTTAAGAAGTGGCATTTATAGTCTTGGTTTTGATGTTGGCCTCACAAGCTGGTGGAAGACCTCCTACAGTTGGGTAAGATGCTTTGAGAACATACATGAAAAAACATTGATATTGTCACGGTACATGAGGATGCATGACAGCTTCAGGTCACCGAGAATGGTGTCCATGGACCGTTGGAACGTAGCTGGGGCATTATAAAGTTCTTGTGGCATCTCTGTCAGTTTGGAAAGCCCTTTGGACGTGAAAATAAGCATTTATTCTGTTCCACCATGGAAAACTTGATCAGCCAATAAACTGATATCAAATCCATAACTGAGAAGTAACGAGCTCCACCCAACCAATCAAAGCATTATTGGTTCACAGCAAGTTATGTGTCCTTTTTGATAATGCTGTTGAGCTTCAGGTGTTATCACTATCTGGTTAGTACTATCCTTCTTTTTAAAATTAGTATCAGGTTTCCGCCAGATGTGCTAACTGGTGGTAACGCTGGGAAACCCAATAAGGGGGCTGACTTCAGCGGCTATGGTCAGCTAAGAGGACCGGGCTGGCTCTAGGAGCAACGTTGGACGAGACTTTGTTCATTATAATAATATAGAACTTAAATAAAATAAGATAAAATTAAATCA
Organism: Massospora cicadina; assembly: GCA_022478985.1. Lineage (NCBI taxonomy): Eukaryota > Fungi > Entomophthoromycota > Entomophthoromycetes > Entomophthorales > Entomophthoraceae > Massospora > Massospora cicadina. The sequence continues at coordinate 28,546 of JAKSZP010005581.1, forward strand.
TATTAAAAAAGTACTTTATTAGACTAACATGCATGGATTTTTATATGGTGAGTGGGGACATGGTGCCTCAAGGATCGTCGTGGTCCCATACATACAGGATCTCTATTAGCCTTCTGGATTAACCATTTTAAACCTTACCAAGATCTCGACGCCCTCATGACTGGATCAGTGGAAACCCCTCTTTGCATGACTCAAGGAATGAGGATGTAACAAGTTCCCAAATTTGGAGTAATTTAAGTAAAACCCCAAATTCAACATTTCAGCTGATAATGTAGATTTAAACCCCATTCTCTAACTTATCAAGCAATTTGGGATTTATGCCCCTCAAATGGATGTATTGACCCTTCCCCTGGACAAGGCTTTCACCTAACCCAGGGAAAATCCTGACAATTAGAGTGGACAGAGTCTATGGACACTTTGAGGGTTCAAGCATCCCTTGCTCCAGCAGCTTATCAAATTCTTCAGTGATGACTTCTTCCGCTGCTTTGGATCAGTGAATTAGCCAAGACCAAAATGGGTATATGATCACCTGTGTCCAATCAAAGTACCACTCCCCGTGTGCACCCTAATTCATGGTTGTCAACAGCAAAGAACTCCTTATTTTTTTGATTAACGCTATCACCTGATTTTTCTGGTTCTGATAACCCTACTAAATTTTCGTGTGGTACCAATGCCATTACACCAAGCTGTAGTCAACGAGTAGACCAAATTTAACCAGCAACCTGAACTTGTGAGCCTGAAGGACCTCCTCAACTGGGGTCAAGTGCAAGTATGCCACTATTTGATGCCGGCAGATTTGCAATAGTTCATTCTAGAGATTCGCTAACAAACCCTTGATCTCTCCATGGTCTGGGAGTATAATCGCTGGAGCCAGATGAGGCTCAAGATGCATTTGCTGATAGGACCCAATGACCTCCCCATATAGCCCTGCTGTAACTTCCACCTCTAACTCAGTGTTCACTATGACTTGGTGTCTGGAAGGGATAGATATAGGCCCAGAAGCTCTGAGAGAAAGCCCTTAATATTCATATATTTGCTGGAGAAGGGCCCGGGTCTTACTCTTTAGTTGATGGTATCAAACTAGAATTAATCTGTCATTTTATGAAAGATTAATGTGATCCATAGGAATCAGATCCTTTGGCACTCCACTGGAGGTAAAGTAAATTGGGATCCGATGCCCCAGAATTTTGAAAACCTTTGCTGTGATATTAACAGCCCTGAAATGTTGCATAAAAGCAGTATCAATTAATAGTTCGTAATTATTGTTTGGTAGCACTATCTCCAGGGATACACCAACATTCAACCCAAACTGCAAAGGTAGCGCAATGTACGCTCCCTCAGAGACCGTGCTATCCGCTCCAGTGGTCCCATATACCATCCAGTGTTCTACGCCATGTTCTTATGTCAACTTCGGCACCAACTTTGTGGCAACTATGTTGACTGGGGCGCCCATAGCTATTATAGTGCATACTTGATCAATTGCTACAAAAATGTCACAATATGTACACACAGAATATGAAGAAATTTGAATGTTTAATACGTGAACATTAAAGGGATCTCTTTTCCCAAAAAGCTCATGTTCCCCTCAAAGACTTTGGGGTAATTTTTTCGTTTAGCTTCTAATGGGACGGCGACGTTTATACCTCACAAGGAAGGTGCATCTGATGCTTGGTCCAGCTAGTTGAAGCATCTTAGTCAAACATTTGGCAGACATACATCTTTGGATGCTCCGGAGGTCCTTCTTCCGCTGTGGCCTTAGCTTGCGCCCATGTCAGTACGTTTACTCCTCCAACCTGTTGCTGGTATAAAAGCCCATCATCATACTGAGGGGCTTCCGTTGGATATACTACAATTGATTCTGGTGGGACGTCTGGGGTTGTGATAGTGGAGGTAGAGAGTCCTGTCTCTACTCCGCTCCATCTTTTCCCTTGTAGTGTTGATCCTGTTGTATATAGTGGACCCAACGGTTGGGGCAACTTTGGGCAAGGTGACTAGGGTGACTGCATTCAAAATAATTTACCCCATGGGATCTGCACCCTTGGTTTTAAAAAAAGGCCAGGCCATTAATTTTAATGTGAAAGTAGGCGTAAAAATCTCATGTCAATAGTTGGGCTGTTGACAATTATCGTAAGCAGGTCCATGGCAAAAGTTGAACTGCTGAGGTTAACTCACATGAGAGCGAGGTGCATAATAATAAGCTGGGGGTTGCTGGGCGGTACCACAACAGGACGAAAGATTCTCCCAAAATAAGAAGTTCTGGCATTAACAGCAGTATTTTCCGCTCTTTATTGGGTAGAGGAAAGGTAGAAAATATTTGATTTAAAAACTGAACAATTTTGAGCAAGGTAAATAATCATCCAAAATTGGAGTCATGACATTTTAAAGCTTTTGGTACATCTTCACTGCAGAGGTCATTGCAACTCACACATCAGATTTGTATAAAGTCTCTTCCCCAATCAGCACATGGGCTTCCGCCATAAATTGTTCAACAAACGCAGTGAGTGTTTCATTACGCTGAACCCCATTGGTCAAAGATCTAGCCTTTTGCTATGACATCTTTATGGTACCCTAAACAGCCGCAGTACAGAATCTTTCCTTTCTTTGTATGTAATGGATCGCTTGTAAGACAACAGGTGACATGGTCTGCACTCCCAACATCCAAGGCAGATACCAGCAATTTAGCCTTGCAACAATCTGAGGCTCCCTCTGCCACAAATTCAAATTGTTTGAATAATCTGTGGATGTTTCTGTTGCAGTCAAATGGAGGTATCTTGCAATGCAAACCTCCTCTTCCTTCTCAAAGTGCGAGTCTTAGGAGGGTACTGGGGATTTGATTGAGGCCCATAACTAAATCTTGACGAGGGGTGGGCTTAGAAGGGCTAGTGGCTCGAGGGGCAGCATGGGCTCTGCAGTGGGTAGAGCTTCTATCACATGAGGGTTTCGTTGGATTAAAATAGAATCATCCTCAGAGCAGCTAGCATGACTCAAGCGGCTCACGCTGCATTCATGGTCTTAGAAAGGCTTTTCAGCATGGTACCCAGTCTCATGTTTGTCATGAAGTGATCCTTCCCAAGCGACACCTTGTCTTTTGCTACCCAATGAGGATGATGAGGTAAAAGAAAGGTGCTAACTTCTGCTCCATGTAGTGTAGTCGCTCAGTAGCATCATTTAGGCAATTAGCGAGTACCCTGTTCTGCTTCTCAAATATCCACAGCTGACTAATCATACTTAAAGTTGATTCTTTGTGTAATCACGCTCATGAAGGAGCTACTCTTGTTTTTGAGCACTGAGTCCACAACTAGTTTGATCTCTGCGGTTTCAGCAAGTGCAGAAGTTTGGGATGACTTTTTTTGTGCCAGAATGATATGCCATAGCTGTGGATTAGGATTTCTTTGATTTATTTGTGGTTGTCCAGTGGGCCCCCTGTATTGAGCACCACTGTTATAAATTTGACAATATCTTGGAGATAAGCCAAAGTAGTTTTGAACAGGGTTAAGCCCACTGAGAAACATGACCAGAGATATGAAGGTTATCATCCTCAAGACAACAAAACAAACTTAATAAAATAAGAAGTAAATGTCCCAACGACACTTCTTTATTAGATTTAGTATTTACAGCAGATACTCTCTGTTCTACTCTCACTTTCCTACTAACAATCCACCTCTTTCAATCGTCACATCTTGCTTATATATCAAAGACTTCAGTCAATAATGCTCTCTTGTCTCAGACTATTTGATTCCACCATATTCTCATTGGCTTCAGCAGAGTATATATTCCTAAATTCCTTATTGCATTAGTTCAAGGCGATCTACTCAATATTTGTTGAAGGTTGACATCGCCTTACTGCCTTTTTTTAGTACTAGATGGTCCCAACCTGAGGGGGATTCATCGATGTTCGCCTTACTGCCTTATTTGGAGATGATCCAATATCAACCCTTTTTGGCCCAATATCACCTCATCCCAAGGCACTCAAATAATTTTACTCTATAAATCATGATCAGCGGATTCTATTTAATATGCCATGGCTATTCTGGGATTATCTTCTAGTCATATCCAGATCCCAACAATGCCATTACCCAACTCTCCTCTACCACATGTGTCAAATTACTAATGGTTACAATGGGATGGCAGCCAGTTTTACACCAATTTTCTTTAAAACATAAACTCCTCCTGACTAAAATACAAGGTTAGTACCCCAAGGCTTACAGTAGGCGTCTGTTGCATAATTGATGGGGTTGGTATCTTTATTATTATGATGAGGCAATTCTGGCGGGGCAGAGCATGTGAGAAGTTGGCGCTTGAGATGTGATAGCAGCAAAGCTGGGCAACGGCCATGGCAGGCGCCAACTAATCTGATTTTATGAAGGTTCCTTCTGGAAAAGTGGATGGCACCTTAGTAGGTGAAAAAGCGGTGGTGGCATTAGGTCATCAATACCAAGTAATGGGTTTGTGACTCTACTGATTCAAATGCATTAACCAGAAATCCATTTTTTGGGAGATAATTCAGGTTATGGACGAGTAGCAGGCGGAATATAATGGATGTGAAAAGCTCAGAGATATGGTAGAATGTCAGGTGGTCCAGTAACGTTCCTAATGAACTTTCTACAATGAACATTGTAGTCAATATCTAAGTCAATACTAATTAACAGAAGCTTGAAGAGGTCTTGATAATCAAGCACAAATTTGTTATACTCTTATATCAAAGTTTGTTTAAGAGTTTTGATTATTTGACGCTAGCAGAAAAATTTAAGTATTAGTTAAATTAAAATTAAAAATAAAGTTTTTAGCAATAATTGAATCATTTAAAAAAAGTTGGTTTAATAGATTCGATTTTAAAGTTGGAGCAGCGAGGAGCTTTGTGTAAGGAAACAGAGAGGGCACCAAGGCATTTAGGTTGTCTTTCCTATTATGTTGTTAAAACAGTGAGAAGCTTTGGTGCATGGAAACAGAGAGGCGCTGAGGTATTTGGGTTGGCTGTGTTGATTTTATGGTTAAAAAAAGTGAAGGGCATTGGCGTGCAGAAACAGAGAGTGCACTGAGGCACTTGGGCTGGCTGGGTCAATTTTGTTGTCAGAACAGTGAGGGTCTTCAGCGTGGGTAAACAGAGAGGGAGCTGAGGCATTCGTGTTGTCTGTTCAAAATTTTCATTAGAATAACAGGGGACCTCAGCGCTGGGAAATTAAATGGGAACAGAGGCATTCAGTTCAGCTTGTCCAGCTTTATTGTCATTCAGGGAGTAGTGCTGGGATTATATCTCCTGGAGCCGCACCATAGTGTAGTGATAATCATGCTCATTTTCTTTATGGCTGCATATGCTTAGTATATTCTTCTTACTCTTATTCTTCCTCTCAATTTTCATCTTCATTGGAGAGATAATATGCAGCGCCAGCTGCCCACTTAGAAATTATCTTAAATTGCTATTTATTGGAGTGCAGAATAGGTGACCATTCTAGTTTACAATTCTTTACCCTTGCTTGGCGCCTCACTCTTCTAATCATTAGACTACAATACTCTGACATTAACTATAAAATATCATAAAAAGTTTGAGCCTTAAAAAATGTCTTTTTATAGATTTCCTATAACTTTTCCAGTTTGAAATAATATCTTCTGCTACTACAGCCTCTGTAGTGAGAACCGCTTGTGTAACGTAAGGTCCCTTCAAGTGCTCCTTGCGCAGGTCAACACTTGGCTGGTTCAACTCTCATATGCACCTGGTATAGCCAAATATACGCTTTACTATTTAAATGAATTTTATTAAAATATAGACAGTAAGAGGTTTTAAAGCAAAAAGATTAATTTACTAAAGACACAGGGGAATTCAAGTATTTGATGATGGATAAGCGCATACTATGTGAGAGTGCTAGAAAAGTAGATTCAGAATGTAGAAGTTGATTGCACAGTCCAGGTTCATAGTTGGAGTAAATCACTATTTATCATTGAGGGCTTGACTGAGATAAATAGTGGTAGCACAGCGAAGTGGTTTCCATTATCTACCATTAGGAAGTCAATAGAGTAAAATATAATGGATGACATAAGGTGGTTAATGGGGCATCTAGAATATTTAAACATTGAATAGGACCTTGGACTTATTATCAAGATTATATTAAGTCAGCTGGTCATTCTTTATCTCATTGACCAGTGGATAACTAAAGGGGCGATTTAACCAGAATTTAAAGGGACATAAACTCAACGCTATTATGAGAAATTTCTCAATTCTTTTAAAATATGGGGTATTAGTAATTTTAATCTTAGTTAAAGGTTTTAGGACCCAGCTATTAAGCTGGATAGAGCTCTGCATTTCTTTTAGAACAAAAAGCGGGGCCAATTATAAGGCTCTCCCTCTCCCCTTTCTTTCTGATTTAGGGAATACTCTTGATAAGAAGGGTTGCAACTGTCCCCCTTGTTTTCTCTTCAAGCCCTTAATGCAACATACCAGCTACTCCAACTATCACTTCAAAATCAACAGAACGCTATTTGAAGAAAAATAAAACAGTTGTACATCAGTTTATGTTATCTCTTAAAATGAGGGTTGCAGGGGCTAACCTTTTACCAAACAGTGGGATCACTCAGGGGCGCCATATTATTTTAAAATTAATACCTGGGGCACTCAGGTGCAAAAACATTAACTAACAAATCAATCTAAGGTTTGACCTCAGGTGCAAAATTTAAGCAACAGTATTTGATCCAGTCAAATTTGCATAGCAGGAAAGCGAAATCCAGATGATTGGTATAAGTATCAAATCCAGGAAAAACGTTAGCCAATTTAATTTTACTGCTACCATTAATAAAATGACCAGATTTAGTCCCCAAGAGAACCTGTCAAGAATAAAATTTCCAATTAGTCTATCATTGATGATAAGCCTTCCCTCAGTTGTGCATACCCTATAAAGTCTAGCACCTTTCTTATGGTCAGGCGTTAGGTATTGTTTTATTTTAAGTAAAAATAAAATTTACTCTAAAAATACTTATTTTTTAGTTATGTTGTTGAAAGATATATCTAACTTTGGAGCTTCTGTTTAACAAAGTTTAAGATACCTAAGAATCTCACTTATTTCCATTAATGAAAGGGTAAGCCCAGCTGCAAGTTCAACACCAACTTAAGGACAGTGACTCCAAGATGACAGGGACTCCTTTACAATCTTCCCCACCTATTTTTGATGGGGCGCAGCTGAGTAGTCTGTACCCGTGTTATAGATGCTAAGCAAACATAAAAAAGGTCAGTATTTCCTTTAGCACGTACTTAATTAACACTTAGTCCCAATGAAAATGGCATTACGTAAAATAATAATACTTATCTTGATCCTTAATCCTAATTAAACATCAAGTAGTAAGTATAATCTGATTTCAATAGCAATAATAAAAGAAGATGACTTTTAACTCTGATAAAAAATACTAAAAATATAAAATCAAGGATTCACCCAAACTAGAGCAATTCTCAACAGATGCCATGCAGGTAGAAAATGTGGTCAACAAAAAAATCCGGGCATTCTGGAAAGATGTGATGGTGGTGCTGAGGGGCAAAGTGGGCCATCTTGAAAAAGCAGTCCACCACTACCATCACCACGACATATCCCTGGGACATAAGTAAGATACCTAAAATCTACAGATAACAACGTTTAAGGGCCTTCAGCATCTTGGAGGAGGACTAGGAGGCCAGCAGCTTTTTTGGAAGCTGAAATTTGACTGATTACATATTAGGAAGGATTTTGCAATTTTTAAAAAATTAGCAGCAAGGTTCTTCTAGCTTTAAGAATTTCATATTAACTCAGATATCTTATCCTTTCCAGAATGGCTAGCGGTAAGAAATCTATGGTTCTAACAATCTCCTCTTCTCTTAAGGATAGGTAAGGCCCTCCATTTACCTTAATGGAGTATGACCACATTTTCAGCTTGTATCCATTGTCTAATGGTTTGTCATTTTTCTGAAAGGCTTGCTTTAACTTATTGTACTCTCCTTATAGGGGTTGAGGAAGCTTAACGTGTGAAAGGGTGTCCACAGCCCCATCTAGTTCCATAGCAGATAATGTAGTGGGTTAGTATTTGGTGCTTCCCTTCTCATGTTCCAATTTGATCAAAATTTGGGTATTATGGGTGTGAGGTAATTAACCATTTTAGGTGAAGAAATGACTTCAAGTTTACAGTTTATTAATTTGATTACTTTCTAGTTAAGCACTATTTATATCAATATTAGTTTATTTCTATTATTCAATACTCCATTGGCTTTAGGCAGAAATCATAATTGCAATTTTGTGATCAATATTTTCTGGGCCTAAGACTAAAATCAACTATAAGATATAATTAAAAAACACTGAGTGAGCTTCTATAATAACGATGAGTTCATGACTGAATGAATTACGGATAAATTGCCTATTGGTGCTCCACTGAATATTGAGACAGAGAAGATGCACTAGCCGACTTATTATTGTCTTTATATCAAGTAGAAGGTTATATTTTGTTTCAATCACCTATTCACCCCATTAAAAAACTTATGTCACCTATTATTCCTTACTATCTATTGGCTTCCTAATGAAAATTAAAGGATTTTATTTTAATTGTATAATCATTATTGATCTCAGTTTAGTCTTTAATGATGAATCCTTACCTAAAGCATCTCTTAACCTGAACTGTGTTATCCCCTCCTAACATCCTGAATCTTTTTCCACTATTAAACGTTGTATTCTACTAGCATGTATCATTATCCTGATTGTTCCCTAAATTATAAATAAACCATATTTTTGCTTAATAAGATTTCAAGATCCTAAACAATTTTTTGCCATACATTTTACGTTTCTTTACATACGTCTGACAATACCATTATTGGTCATAAACCAGGATAGTTGCTAATAAAAGGACCCTATTCAAGCAAAAGTATATAGAAATTGCCTCTCAGAAGCCATTCCGTGGCTAAGTGCCATCCTAAAGGAAGATAATATCTCATAATCAACTATACCCCTACCCAAGTTGCCAACACAGGCAACTTAGGTACCCAATAATTTATCCCTGGCTTGTTGCCAATAACAGCAAAGCTGATAATGAGCTTCAACTAAGGTGGGGTCAGGGGGAAAACATGGTTCTGTGAGAGAGTATCAGGTAGAAAACTATAATACCTTTAATGAGATTATAAGAAACTAAACATGAAAAGGATCTAATCATCTGTAGTAGTGAGGATAGCTTCTTGGAGAGCAGTAGTATACTAAGCTTTGTGGTCAGTACAAATAGTGAAAGGCCATCTATAAACATGCAAATGATGACTCTAGTGCTTTACAACTTTAACAACTGAAAAAAGATCCTTTTGTAAATAGCATAGTTAAGTTGAGCCAGAAACAACTTCTTAGAAATATAAGCAACATGTCGCTCCTAATCATTTCTCCCTTTTACACCAAGGCTGCTTCCACTGAAAGTCAGAAGCGTAGTGACAACAATGAAAGGCTGGCTCAGATCTGAATGTTCTAAAATGAGGCTGGAAAAAATGATGGTCTTTACTGCATTTAAGGCTACATTACATTCCGTTGTCCAACTGTAAGGTTTCTTTCCTCTGTATTGTAGAGGATAGAAGCAATTTTAGTTATTTTTGGGGTGAACTTCATGAGTAAGTTGCAAATCCCAAGGAAGATGCACAACTCTGTAAGGGAGGTAGGAGTCGCAAATGAGGATATCTCTTTCTTTATCTAAGCAATAATTGGCCATGAGAAAAGATAATATTCCATAAGAACTCAGCTTTTAGCTGGTATAACTAGCATTTGCTCACTTTAACTTGGATTTTAGTGCTAGACGCTTCATGACAGCTATCAGATGACGTGCGTGAGACTCTTCATCTGGAGAGAATACAAGCATATTATTTGTGTAGGCTATTCTCAGGATCCCCTAAGGTCTCATAAGATGTCATTGATGAACCTTCAAAAGCATGCAAACGTTCTTAAAACCAAAGGGCATAACCCTAAACTGGTAAATACCTTTCCTGGTGTGGAAAGCTTTAGGATACTCCTGGCCTTCTTTAACCTAAATCAGGTTAGAATGTGTTCATACAATCTAACTTGCTAAAATTTTAGCATTCATGATAAACTGAGTGATCTGTTTTTTAAGGGCAATAGATGAGTCAGAAACTGTTACGTTGTTTTTATTTCCATAAGCAATACAGGGTCTTTCTAAGACATCATCTTTTTCAAAAATAACAGAGGGAGCACATAGGCAAAAGACTTTTGAAGATCTGGCTTTTGGAAAGCATGTTGTCAACCCAAACGTTCAGGGCGGCCCCCTCCCTCAGGGATAAGGGGTATATGGGAAGAAAAATTATATATAATAGTCAATGGTCAGCATGAACTCAAAGTCAAACTTATTGTGCACGGGAAGTGGGAAAGCTTTAGAGGAGTCAAACATGTCTTCATAAGCTTTGATACACTTGGGTAGTTTAAGTGATAAAGCGGAAGTTAAGACAGGTTGAATAGCGGCAAGGCCATCCCTGGGGGAGAGCTCCTAACTCCTTAGAAACGCTATGGCACTTTCATCCAGGCAAGGGATGTTAACAGTAATTCCTCCTAGAAACTTTGCATGGATGGTTTTATTTGAAAGGTCTCTGAGGATATCTAAACTTTCAATCTTCCTACACCCAAAATAACTGGATACAGAAATTAGTTAACTTCAGAGAAGGTCTCCATAAAATTTCTGTCACCTGAATAGAAAGGAACTGAGCACAGCGCTTGGTAATTAGGTATGTCTTGAAAGCCTTCACCCATTACAAATTGTCCCATCCTTAGGGCAGTTTAAGACTTCCTTGAGACCTTAGTAGATAAAGCTTTCATTAGCGCCAGTGTCTACAATAGTGAGAGCTTAAAAGTTTTTTTTCCAAAGGAGGAGAAAGCAGCCATGAAAAGGAAGTATGCAGACAAAGATTTTTTAATTGGGGCCAAAATAGTATCAATGGCTTCAAGTCAGAAGGGGAATTAAAAAAGTATTCATGAAGACTCTATAGAATAGTAATTCATATTGATCATGAGTTGCCATAAGAATTATAGAGTGTGGGGTAGTTTGATATGTATTTTTAGCAGGTGAAAGGAATTTGCCTCAGGCAACCACGCCAGTAATAGCCAAGATCCTTGGGGTCATCCAAGGAGATCTTGTTATCAATCATACTTTCTTGAATATTGACCCATCTCTGAATGGTGCCAGCCAGAGAGGGAGACTCTGGGACAATAGGAAATGTTGCAAACTTGACTGGGATAGGCTACTGACTGCTAGGAGAGCCCAGAGTCTAATATGGCAATTGAGGGTTCGGAACTAGGGTAAAGTAAATGTTCTGAATCAAACAAGATAGACTTACTAACCCCTCTACCTTTGAGGATAAAAGAGAGGCGTACTTTATAAAGCGCAGTGGTGCAAGGACAGTGGTACAAAGACCCATATATGATGGAGGTTTTAGTCTCTCCTGTTGATAAGCTCACTTCAGGTTTAAACAGTAATTTAGCAATGTAGTGGGAGAATATTAGAAGTCTAGTTTGGAGGTATTCATGACAATAAACTATCATTAGAGTCAGTTACAATAGGATCAGAAACTTGACAAGAATTGAAATTAATGTTGGGACTTCAGGGTTGAAACTCCAACCTGGCCCCTATTAATCAGGGCCCCAAAGCCCCCAACGAGTTAAGAGGCCATTAAGGCCCAAAGTAAAGCTGTAAACGGAAAGGAGATAAGTGAGAAATGGAAAAAATATTAAAATGATCCTTAAGGTATTTATAGACCTTGATGGATTGGGAACAGGTGGCTTTGGCATTGATTGCTGAAGCTGAGGGAAACAAATAATACATGGGGAATGGGCACATCCTCGGCATAAATCGCCAGTGCACCCAAAAAGGTTAACTGATTGGGTTGATGTCAGAATTTATTTCCCTGCAGCCTGATTGATTGATTGATCAACATCCTCAGCATTAGTTGCCGGTGCAAAATTTACTACTAAATGAATTATTGGGGTCATTCCCCAATACTTTAGGTTGGGATTACCCCAAGCTAATGGGGAGCCCAATCTGGCTTCTACCCGTAGGTGGGTCACAACCCCTAGTTGGGGCTTCCCCATTAAAGGGAGAATCCTGACAATTGATAAGGAATATGCCCTAGTAAGTTCAACTAAAACAAATTCTTTGAGCTCCAGGATCTAAAATTTGGCGTTGCAATTAAGTTGACAGCACCTATGCTATGAGACAGAATAGAAGTTAGAATGGATCAAGCTCCAGCTATAGTGGAGGTTCATCCCAGATTTACAGAGAGGTCTCATAATTATCTAGGGGCTTTTGGAGGAGGGCAACTCTCAGCTTTCTAAGGGAGTTAGTACTTAATCTTTTTCTTGAAACTGCACAAGTACTGAACACAATATACGGTCTCCCTGGTACAGGTTGACAAATGATATTTAATCCTTATATGTAACAGAAGGATATTTTCAGGGTATATTGTAAGCTTCCAGAGCAGGAAGGAAATCTAAAATTCTATGTATGTCTCACTATAAACGAGCAACCACTGGTGGGCTTCCTTAGAGATCTCATGGAAAATAGTTGAAAGAGAAGGATATCTGCAAGTGCTTTCTCCTTGGGACTTTTGATGATAACTCAGGTCTAGCAGCTTTTTAAAATTTTTTTTTCAAATTTAGAATCCAATAAGGGTTCGAGATAGTAAGTGTAACTAATGGGATTACTCCTAATCATTAGATTTCAGCTTGGGCTCATATTTTCTAAATCCTGAGTCAAATCATCTAAAAAGTTTTTTTGTTGATTGAGTTTGGGCACTGGATTGTGCTTCACCAGGGCCATTCTTTAGGCTTGTAAGAGACTAATTAATGGTTTGTGTAAGGCCCCCAAAAGGGCAACTTTAAAAGGTCATGCCTGCAAATTCTGAAGTGAGCTTCAGAATTTTTTCTCTCAAATTCTCCCTCCCCAGAGAGAGTTCAGATCCACTTCACAGACAACTCCAGTCATTGGTCCTTTTATTTTGATAATAAAATGAGGTTTATTCAGGTTTCCGGCCTCCTTGCTACCAGTTTGTTTTTACTTTTGCTTTGAGTGTGTTTTCACATAGTTGAACTGATTCAACTACTATTTAACCCTGCAAACCAACTTTGAGTTGGAATATTTTGGTGTTATTGGTTAGCTCTAAATTTTTTTTAATAGTAGCATTAGAAAATGGGGATTTTCCAACTGTTACATAATTTTGAAGTCAAATGTGCTTTTTCTACAACACTAATCCCCAGTTCAGCTGACCTCAGTGGTCATATTTAGTCCCAGTTGTCAAGTAACCAGCACCGGTGGGAGCTAATGACTGATGGCCAACCCTGTATCTGAAGTTACCATCAGCTGAAAAGCCTGTTGGGGCTTCCCTCTCACCAGGAATTTAGTTGGCACTGAGGGGACCTGTCCCAGCAGGGCTCCCTCACCAACGGACAGTCCACCCCGCAAGGGGACAGCCCTCCATCTAAGCTGGACAGCAAACCCTCTCATTCTTGCATTAGAGAGAGCGCCTTCCAAGGCGAGATTGGAAGTCTGTCTCCAATGGAAGCATGGGAGGGTAGCACACCACAGATGAGTGCTGGGAATGCTTTCTTGTCCTGGGTGGGCTGATTCCAGCAGCCTAGTTCTGATTCTTCATTGCAATTTATCTTTACCCATGAGAGGCCCAGAATTTCTATGGGCAAATTATTCTGGGGCTTGGTGGTAACTCGCCCCGGGTAGCCCACATGAGGCGGCCTCCTGGTGTAAGGCCCCCTCTTCTGGGGTGCACTTCTCTATTGGGTGTTAATGTATTGCTCAGACTTATACAAATATCACATTTTGACTTGGGTTCAGATTTTCTAAATCCTGAGTCAAATCATTTAGAAAGATTTTTAAGTTTGGTTAAGTTTGGGCGCAGGGTTGTGCCTCACCTGGGCCATTATTTATGCTCATAAGAGCCTAATTAATGGTCTGGGAGAGGCCCCCAAAAAAGTAATCATAAAAGGTCATGCTTGCAAATTCTGAAGCTCAATGTCATGGAAATGTCAGATGAAATTTAGACTGACCTGCCAGTTGGGATGCATGAGCACCCAAAAAGCAAGCTAGAATGTCAGTGGCATTGCTGACCAAATGACTTGATATGGAGCCAGTAAATGTGAAACCACGAAGTGGTGGTGCAACAACAAGGTGAGGAGGATCCCAACGACGAACCATACTGAACCCATTCCCAACCCAGTGGGTCTAGCTGCAGGGGGTAGAATTACTATGATGGTTTTGACGAGATCCTTGGCATATGAGGCCATTTCAACGGGAGTGGCAAGGAGATGGATTCTTTCTTGCAATTGATGGACATAGGTCCATAAGATCCCCATGTATTGCTGACGAAAGTTCATGATAATGGGGTTGTAGAGCCAAAAATATTGGACTCGCTGAACCCAATTGACTATGGAGGGGGCCATAGTGACCAAAATAATTGGTAAAGCCCATCTGGAGTGCGGGCTGATGGGCCACCAGGGAAATGCCATCTGGGATGCGGTCAGAAAGGGAAATAAAAATTTGGTTTTAGGTAAAATTTTATTTGAAAAGAAAAGTAAGAAAATTTGACCAACAATTTTCTCAGTGCCATGCAACTGATTAAATAGTAGTTGATTGTGTAGTGACAGGATGGGATTGGGTCCCACAATTTTGACTTAACTGGAAAATTGTTTGGGATTAGATGGGTTTATTCTTTGGGAACTGACATCACAAAATTTGGCAGCAGGCCAAGTCTCTGTCAGTTTGACCTCAAATGTCCAAACTGGGGCTCAACTACATTTCTGACGGTTAGCATGATGGCATTTGGCCTGACAAGCGACAGGAATCCCCCAAGGCCACCCCATATAGGGATGGGTCCATTTGGTTGGTAATGTGTTCAGGACGGCCAACCTGCCCATGCTCAGTCATTTAACCGTTCATTCAGTCAATGGCAGCAAATTGGCCACAACGCCCAAATTACTATCAGAGGGCTTTAAACCCTCATCAATGACGCCCAATATCTGTTCTACTGGTTTAGTGATCAAATCTGGAGCCGTTGGGAAATCTGGATGATATCTCATTCTTCATGCTTTTACAGCCATTCAAATTTTGGCCATCAGCTAGATTACCACTCGAATTAGATCTGACCAATTTCAATTTGAAAATCTTGGCACAGATTTCACTAATTCCCCACAACAGTTCTGCTGAGGTGAGTGTGGGTACTGGGGGTGGGATCTTAAGTGGAAGGGCTGCCACCCATCGCCATCTACTATGTGAGCGAGATCGCCCTGAGTGATGAGGAGTACCACCATCCTCTTCAGTGTCTTTTTATTTAAGAATGGAAAGATGACCCAATCAAGAGCCAAAGGATGTTCCCCGGAGACTTACACTCACTTTTAAATTGTTTCTCTTGAGTTTTCCCTCCCTGGAGTATGTTTGATCCACTCCTCAGACAACTCCAACGCAGTGCTTTTATTTTAATAATAAAATAAGGCTTACTCTGGGGTTCCATCCATCTCACTTGCCTGTTCATCTTTTGGTTTTATTTCAAGTGTACTTTCGTGTAGTTAAATAAATTCAACTTAATTTCAAACTTAAACCAACTTTGAGCTGAAAAGCTTTTCATTGTTGGGTAGTGCCAAATCTGGTTTGCATTAAATGGCATTTGGAAACAAGGGATTTTCCAACTGTAACAGTAATTAGTGAAAGGTACTGCACTCTGTATGAGTTTCTTAAGAAGGGGGAGTCTTGAAAAGCTTTCAACGCAACCCTTTATAAGTAAAAAGGTTAAGGATAGGAGGGAGAAGGTGTCTTAACCAGGTAGGCTATTTCTAGGGGAGTTAACTCAGAAATGGCTGTACTAACTCTAGAGACCCAACAGGAGAAGAAACTCATGATTAATATAGGGTTTACATAATGCAAAGGAAAGTGGACCTCAGGAGTTGAAAAAGATAAAGATCCAGGAAAAAGCAGCTATAAGAGTTCAAAATGTGTCATGAGCAGTAAGCAACGTCATAAGTGATCACCTTTTGTGTTTCCAAATAAACTTCTGCGTCAAATGCTCACCAAATTGACTTTGAGCAATAAGAGAAAGATACCCTGGGAATGGCAAGTTTGGGTGGATTTTAGGTGGATATGCATGAAAATGTGCGCTATAAACCTTTAGGAATAGACTGCAGCAAGGATATTGGTTTTTAGTACCAATGATAGGGTCATACTAGAACTGCAGGCTTAGGATGACCATTGTAAAAATAACTTGAGCCAAAAATTAAAAAAAGGATCAAACTAAAAGTTTCTAAATAGATTTAACCCTTTTAATAATAGGTTAAAAATACCACTTAAAAGAAAAAACATCTCAGAAACTATGCAAAATGCAATGCAAAGTTTGAGAGTTAGAGCAATGATTAAAGCCTTATCCAATCTAAAAAGTATCCACTTTTCAACAAAATTGAGATTTTACAAACTCAGCCGAACTCAATTACTTTTTTTGTTATTTTCAAATTTTTAAACTGATTTTATCTACATTTTTAGCCATAGTATCACCATGAGCGTCAGTCTTGACAGTAAGGCTATAACACGATTACTGTTGATGACCTTAATATAACTAGTATCTCTCAGGGGTTCTATCCTTAATTATTTAAGCTTCTGTGACTTAGCTTAAAGGATCAATCAACACTATGGCAAATTCCTGTCTGTGACAGTGACAATATATCTTGCCCTCCAACTGTGACATTTTTAAAAGAACAAGACATTAACTAGTGATCTAAGAGTCCATAAGGATTACTTGGAAAACATCATATCTCATCAGGAATATGACCCACGGAATTCTCAACTTGGGGGGACATCACCAACTGTGAATACAGTTTTTCAGTAGAAAAAGGCTAAATGGGTTATAATAAAGTGCGGACTCTTCCTATTTCTATAGCTAAATCACCTACCTACAGAAATACTTCCAAAAGTCCATACACCCAGCCTTATACAACAATATAAACTTGCTTGTTACATACTATGAAGAATTTTTTGACGCATACAGACTCAGGATGATCTGAGAAAGCATATGAGCATGTTTATGTCTTATCATATTCTCACATCAGTGATGTATGGACCAATTTGAAAGATCACAATACAACTCTTTTTCCAAACAATTTCCCACTCTTGCTATTAGGTAATTAATTACGTTGAGGAGGCCATGAAGATCATCCAAACTAGATTAGATGATTCCACATAAGGAGTGAGACGGAAGCCTAAAAGGCTTTGTTAATTTACTTAATAAAAGAAATTTAAAAGCATAAAAAAGTACTGACTTAAGCCTTTAGTACAAGGCGCAACAAAAGTAATGAACTTTTTATCCTGAAGATCAACTCTCTAGAGCTCTAGTATATATATTGAAAAGCTCAAGTATCATATGACTACTAAAGTTTTCTTAGATAGCAATACCATCAACGTGAAGATTAAATAATGGTTAATCCTTTTAAAAAAATTATCAAATCTCAGAACTAATAAATAAATGAGATTAAAAGGACAATCAAGTGCTTATAGCTACCTTAAAAGGGGAAATTTAAATAGATCTTTCTTCCAATTCAATAGCTATAATTAAAGCCAAATTTGGTTTTTTAGAAAAACAAAAAAACAACCACTTGATTGAGCAAATATTTTAAAATGTTGATGTTTTTGACACCTGCTGCCCTGTCATGAGGCGGTGGTCCGCCACCTACTGGCATGTTTTGGCTACCGCCAAAGCGTGCCCAGGATGGCTCCACAAGCCCTCCCAATGTCATTGGGCATTATGTCCCACAAAAGAACATGGACTACCGCCTTGTAACCTCCCAGGAAGCGCTCTGGAGCCCTTTGGTGCTCCCTTGGAGTAACCTGCATTTCAGCCTCCAGGTGGAGTATGGAAATATTTTTCTATGTGCAAGCGCATCAATTATGGAGATGCCATGGTGGTGTATAAACACAGTGGCTTTGTTTATTTTCGCCCCTTTAAGTGTTTTTCAGTCTTGGCTTCCATTATGAAGCTGATGAAGTGGCAGCCGCCAAGTTGACATTGGTATTTAAAAAAGCCACTCCCAACTGTTCACACTCAGCTCCTGGATGAGGCCACTTTGGTGGTCCAGTTTGCCAGGTTGCCCTTCCACCTTTCCCCAAATGCCTCCACTATGAGCTCAGGGAGGATTTGGCATTTACGGCGCAGACCCTATGTTGCAGTTTGTAGTTCCTAATGAGGCAGATCGTCTGGCAGGTTCTCATGCCTTTGCGATGATCTGCCCTTTATATCATGACACTCATCTTGCAATTCCCCATGCACCATGATCAGATCCGCCCCTGATTACCCATTCTGGGCATGCGTTAAGAACAGCCACAACATTTTCCCCTTGTGCTTCAAACTTGACCATTCAAAGTACAAGTGCCCTGCAGTATCCACATCCACTGATTCTGCTATTCCCCCTCTGGCGCCAGCTCAGCTGCAAATGCGCCAAAATTTTTTTGTAAAACTTGATTCTCCTGCCCCAACCTTGGCAAATTATAGTATGTCTTCCAAAGCTGCAGACAACTAAAACTTTAAAATTTTAAAAATTCAGTCATTTACAGCAACCTGAGCCAATGGCTGAAACGGTCTCAGCTAAGCTACTGTGGTTGATAGTTCATGGCCAATCATGTGCGGCCAACTTGCCAACTCCAGTGGCTGGGCCAGCATTAAGCAAATCAAACCTTTTGAGTGTCTTAATTGGACTGATTTTAGCAACCAGCCGTATAATGTGAAACCAGATATTGAATTGGAGGAATTTCTTTGTTAATTTTCCAAATTCACGCCCCACCATTTTCATCCTAAAAACAGTTAACCATTATATAAAAATATAAATAAATGGTGGTCAAAGACGCTGCTGATCCTGCCAACACCAAATTTTCTAGCAACTCTATGGGGTGATGGAAACCATGGTTGAGGGTATTCCTATTCACAATTATCCCCATGATTTTGAGAAAGATGCAAAGTATAAAATTGAGGAGATTGCTTTTGGTGCGAGCCACACTTGCATTGATGCAGCAAAAACTTCTCTTTTCAACCCCAAATATCCTGAAACTCGCCGGTGCATCAAGTCATTGACTTGTATGTCTGCTCTCATCACTTTTGCTGAGCATCAATTTGCTCAATACGTTGAGGCAATGAACACTGCCATCCTCATTAATGAAGAAGACCCTCAACTATACCTCATAATGCCACAAGTTGCTGATGCTCCCACCCCAATATTGTCTGCCATGATCCACCAGCTAAAGCGGGTGCTTTACAAAAGTTTCATAAAGTTTTTTAACCTTCTGATATAGCTTTCTAGGCTGTTAGCTGAGGTGCACATATTAGGAATTTTATAATTTCTAATAATCCCTTTAATTGGCCCATTTGCAAAAAAAGATGCGTGGAAGATCCCCCTTTTTAGGTTGGGCACCACTAGTGCTAAAAAAGGAGGTAAAATTAAATGGTTGAAATATACAAGAACCTGTATCAAGCTGAGAATGACTACAAATTAAAGGCCAAGCATTTGATTAAAATTAGAACTTTTCTCAAATAGAGACTGCTTAATGGTGAAGGAAGATTTTCATGGACGCTTAAAAGCATTTAAAGCACAACAAGGAAGCTTTTTGAAGGCTAGGACTACCATTATAAAAAACAATGGTCAACCCAAAATTAGGTTACACTTTGGAATATAATTAGGCCTAAATTAAAGAGCGCTTGGCTCATCTAGGAATACTTTACAACTAATTATTATTAACGTGAAAAGACACCTGATTTCAATGCAAGACCAGATCACCTGAGTTACCTACCCTATTGAGTTTATTGATACATAATCAGAATATATGGGACGTGAGACCCCTTGATTTACATGTCTACAATGAAATGGATACTACAGTCTTTCGAATACTTGTTTAAGGACAAGTTTGCACCTAGTGAGATAGTATCGCCTCCTTCCTTTATGTATACAAAGCTTTTCAGGGAAGGTTTAAATAACCACCAAATAATGCGACATGATCTCCCAGGCCAAAGTAAGATGGCACATATAGTGATGGTGTCTCATATGGATAACCTACATACCTGAAACGCGTTCAAAGATGCCCCATAGAAGAATTTAGTAAAAGCAGATCAAAGCTATAAAAAGATCTTTTATAAGGATTGGAAAATAATGATGCAAGTCATTACTGATTTTGCAGAGCTTTTCTAAACTAAAACACTAACGGTGATAGAGTCAAAAAAATGCTTACCCTTGACGATTCCTTTGCTACCATTCTCTCTAGTATAAAAAGCAACACATAATTAGCCTTACAGATTACCTCAATAAAGTGAGGTCTTAAGTAAGTACTCAATATCAAAAAAGTACAATTGGATGTGGCTGACTTGCATAAGACTCAGTATACTAGAAGCGCTACTACTTGGCTAAAAGTTCTGAATGGTAAGATTTCCAAAACTCAAGACCTCTGAAAACAAGAATTTAGTTTTTCTATAAATGGCTAAACATAAGGAAAGCGAATGCCACAAGAAGATTGCATCCTAAAAAGATCAAGATAAAAGATTTGCCAGCTTAGTAACAAGTAACCTACTGCCAAAAAGCATACAATACCTGAAGATAATATGGCCTCACTTATACACTTCTCATTCATCAAAACACTTTTGAAGATGAAACTGAATCTGGTGAAGAAGACATAGGATACTACATGATGAAGCCTGATTTGATTGAGTCTTTGATTGCATATCTGACAGAAATGTTAATGACACTTCAGTCCTGTATAAGACCTATATTAAAGCTTTAGCAAACCCCATCATAGTGTTATAGCTAGTGATTATGATCAAAAATATTACTTTGTTCATCTGCATGATAAAATATGATTAATTTTAGGAAATTCATATGAGTAACTGTCTTTAAACAGATCCAAAATGCTACATTGATTTTTGAAGACCTTTGACTGACGTCAGCTTTAGCGGGACCATTACAAGAGATGAAGGGGGTATGAACAAGGTTTAAATATTGGCAATCCTTGAATCTAGCTCACATATTAGCGTTGTCTACTCCAGGCTGATAAAGAACAATAATATTGCCACTAGAATCTAAGTATGCTCAAGAATATAGGACTGCAGAACCCAAAAGTAAGACTACCCATTTGTGCATACTTGTCCTTGCCCTTTAAAGTTAACAAGTTATTACTTTCTACTTTAGAATTCACATAGAACAATCAACATTACGACGTTCTCATTAAAACAGAGTCTTTTTAAGGATATGAGAAAGTAATCAACATGCAAGAAGGTTTCTTAACCCTCCTAACTTATAAAGTCCCCTAGTTTTGAATAGCAAAGAACCCAGAAGGAAAAGATACTTTTGTCTTTGTTATTACCCTTCTTCCAAATCTGTTCTTACAGTTTAGGCCATCCCACTAAGAAGTCACTGAAGAAAAGTTGACACTTCATATAGAATCCATTCTAATCTTCTGATTATCTTAAGGTTGGGCCTGGAAAGCAAGAGCTGATGGACACAAGGATACCATCCACATCCTATGAAAATTTTCTTAATGCACCTCATCATCATAGATAAAGTCATTAGATTCAGAGCTATGGTCCTACCTGACAAACTGGACCGTAATTACAAACGGACTGTGAATAATCTTTTGTTAACATAACAAAGAACAAAATTTAAGTGTCTAAGCATCAGGAGATCTCTCAAAAGACACTTACTTCTTATCAATTTCTTTACCAGGTTACACAACCTAGGGTCTCAAATGGAATTTGGTCTATCAGTTGATACTCTTTTGCATAATATTCCAGACTGGTAAATATCTGACAGTTTGAGTCTCAAGGATCTGAAAAGTCCCTACTCTCTTAGATACCTGTCAGGACATCTTCTCAAAGCCTGACCATGATTATGGACATATGAGAAACTGGATTAACATTAATATAAATAGCCAACCTAAAGATAAATGATCTTACTGAAAGTCAAATATAAGCAGAGCATTAAATGAAGACTAAATTTTACCAACGCTTAGAAGCTAGTTTATTAACTTTTCTCATTAGTTGCAAACGCTTTTGTCACAAATTCAATTCAAGTCTATATAAGTTTGATAATCTCATCAAGGAGATTAGTATGCACCCAATGTCAGGTAGCAGTTGGGCGAGTAAATTTAAGGGCACAGGTGTAGGCCTCACATCAACCAATCTTCATAAATGCTCTGGCAAATCTGGTGGAATAGATAGAATTAATAGTAAAAAACTGGCGGTTACCATTTCCCCAGAAATTTGGCCTGGCAAGCACGCTGCAACCAGTTCATCAATATGCCGCACTCCCAACCGCTATCTTCAGTGGTACAAGGGGTGGATGTTTTCCTGAACATTCAACAAATGGCGCTCTGGGAGAAGTTTTGTGGATATGTACACACACATTTCCTGAATGCGGTGTACATCGCACCACACTCCATGCCTTGCGGTTAGCTGAATCTTGGTTTCTTTTTATTATTTAACTGAGGCAAGCCGACCAGGGGACAGGCATTACCAAACGAAAGAAAGAAACGACATGAAACCTGAACAGGTCAACTCTGTCGAAGAAAGTTTTTCCACCTCCAGATCAGGACTCAATTTTTCTGGTTACGTCATGGGTAAGGTTTTCGTGTTATTAGACCTACTAACCACCAATAGCTTCCTTCAGCTGGCACCCCAATCGATGTGCGAAGGGCAGGAATCAAACCCACAACCTTCAGGTTGGTAGCCATACGCCCTTACCAACTAGCCTTCCACCCCCTCTGAATCTTGGTTTCTAAATCAAAAGTGTGGCAGACAAAGCTGCAAAAGTGCGAGTAGTAGTGGACCTCCCCTGACAGTCATTGGGTAGTCAAAACAAAGCGCACCTGCTGGACTAAATCAAACCAAATTTTCGTAAGTTTTGACTTCCTACCTACTACAGTCAAGCGCGCCATGCTGGAGCACCACCTGAAGGCTAGGCTCGCCAAATATGGGTTAATCCAATCCTTTGATATTCAGCGATTTATGCTCATTTCAGACCTGTGCACATAGAAAGCAATTGCTGTTATCACCCCATCCGCAGAGATTGCGTAAGATTTGACCCAAATCCCTCATAGCTCTTTTGTAGAAGTCAATGGGCAAGACTCCCGCCCATTCAGGGTCACCGTGGATAGCACGCCTCCTATCTACACTTTCTGTCACGCTTTTTCCCACAAGGCCCATACCTGCCCTAAAATGAGGGCATTACCCAAACCAAAATAATCCCAGAAGCAATGTGTGGTGCAGACGCCCACTATGAACCAGCAGTATACACCAACTCAGCCTTCCCATGGGGAGAGCCAGGGTGCTACATTCAAGTAAAACCTGTGTCCCCACAGGAGCGTAAGAAGGCCAAGTAGGCCCTCAAGGTGGCGGTTAAGGAGGTGGCCAAGACCACGTCTATGATCCCGCCAGCCCAGCTCCAGGAGGACATTGAGACATTTGTGGCAAAAGTGGCTCACAAATCCTTCCACCAATCAGATTGAGCCGCCCAAGCTGATTAGGCCACCCAAGCCGAAGACATGATGGGTGTGTCATTTCACTTGACCAATGCTACCAAGCATCTATTGGAACTGAGTCACTCAACAATATTTCTGCCAAAATTCAACATCCATGTGATGGTCC
Organism: Massospora cicadina; assembly: GCA_022478985.1. Lineage (NCBI taxonomy): Eukaryota > Fungi > Entomophthoromycota > Entomophthoromycetes > Entomophthorales > Entomophthoraceae > Massospora > Massospora cicadina. The sequence continues at coordinate 52,187 of JAKSZP010005581.1, forward strand.
TTCTGCAAGTGCACACAACGCCAAAAACTTCATCCCATAGTGAAGAAAAAACAGAAGCCAAATGCCAATGCAAACCCCAAAGCTAAAGCTTCTCATACTAAGACATACTCCATAGCACAGAAAACCCGTGCTGCCATACAGAAATGTGCTGAAAAAGAGAAGGCTGAAGGGCTCAGGTGCCTTTCCCCTTGCACCTATTGTGCGATAGGGGAGCCTTTACTTTAGGGACGTTGAACATTGCTGAACTCAAGGCCTCGCCGTCCCAGGCTAGGAAAGTGAGTTTTTAAAAAATAATTTACCCGTGGACATCCAGGCCATTCAGGAAACCCACTGTCTGCGTGGTGCAGAGGAAGCATGGGCAACCATGCTCCTCCCTTCTCTTTCCTTTTGGTCAACGCACTGTGGGGTGCATGTTCAAGTGAACCATAGTTTTAAATTTATTTTGATAACATCATACCTTGACAGCTGCATCATTGTAGTCACCTTTTCATGGGATGACGTAGTACACGCTGTAATAAACATTTAATCCCCAACCTGTGCATAATATCGTTGGAAATTCTTCTCAGCTGTTAATTACCTTCCACTAACCATGACCCATTTGTTGTTGGCGACATGAACTGCTGGACAAATCCAACCACAGACTGATGGTCCTCGTCGCCTACACCCAACAGAGGCACGTTGAACTCTGCGTTCTAAAAGCCACCCTAGGGTTGTTCAATACTCTGCCACATCATGCTCCACTACTCACTAACATGTCTCGCCCCCATGTGCACATCGGCCAGCTAAGGTCCATGACCCACATTGACCTTATTCTCACGCCGTTGAAATTTCAATCCAAGATTTCCCACTTTACCACAATCATAATCAATTTATCTGACCACATAATGGTATCAGTTTTCTTCCATTTGTCCAATCCAGCAGCCCAGGGGCTAAAGTGGTGCAAACTTCGCCCCACCAAGATTGCATCGCCAAGGTTTTCCTTGCGGGTGGAAACCATGACCTCAGCTCCAGAGTTTACCACACCGTATGTGCAGACCCAACTTCCACCTGGTCAACCTTCAAAGCAAACTAAATCCTCCAGGTTTGCCAGCTCTCCCCATGTCACTCGCGGGCTGCCTTGGTGGTCATTTTGCGCACGCTGGCATAAGTGGACCACCTGAGTCTATTATTCCCGCTGCAGGCTACAGCCCAGCTTGGGGTTGCAAGTGGGTGGAAGTGTCCACTCGCCTCAACGCACTGGTAAGACAACACAAGTATCGAGTTTGTGTTCAGTATAAAACAAAGCTATAACAGTGGGATATATGTGTTCTGCTTACTTTTTTCAAAAAATTCTTTTCACCACGCCAGAGCTTGGCCTGCACACAGGTGCGGAGGCAAGACCACTCCATAGCAGATATGCCAGCTAAAGTGGTAATTGAAATACACAACTATTACTCCAAATTATATCGATCTGATCCAGTTCCAGCTGCAGAAGTAGACAATTTTCTTGAAAGTGCACATATCCATACCATTTCCCATTTTCCAGAGTTAATACTTTTGATTACTTGTGACAAACACCGGTCCACCATTTGCAGTGCACCATATAGAAAATGCCTAGGCCCAGATGGCATCACTTATGAGTTCTAGAATAAGCATTTCAAAGATTTTTCCTCCTTGCTGCTTGTCTCTATGAATCAATGCCTTATGGAAATGCGCCTCCTTCCTGGAGGGCAAGAGGCCTTCATGATAATGTTGTAAAAGAAAGAGATAAACTGAACTTGGCCAATTGGCGCCCCATTTCACTTACTAACACAGGCACAAATTTTTTTTTACTAAAATCATGGCAAACCGCCTAGGTGTAGTTGCCACTGCTCTCATTTCCATGAACAATTTGGTTTTGTTCCAAAAAGGTTGATTTGGGACACATACACACTGTATCCAACGTCTGTTGATCCACGGCTTCTGGAGCATTTGTTTTTTAGACCAGCAGCTGGCCTATGATAGAGTCAACTGGGATTACCACAGAGCCTGCCTCCACAAGTACCACCTCCCCTTTTGTTTCATTAATTGGGTGATGTTGCTCACGGAATCTGTTACAATGGCTGTGCATGGCCCTGGCTTCCTCACGGATGTAGTCCGCCCTCAAAGGGCCTACGCCAAGGGGACCCTCTTATCCCCTTTTTGTTTAACATCAGCCTTGACCCACTTCATTGAAATGTGAATGCCCGCCTTACTGGTGTCCATGTGCAAGCCAAGAACCAGTCAAGATGTTGGAGTTTGCTGATGATTGTGTGGTTGGGGTGTCTAACAATCATGATGCACGAGAGCTTGAAGCTACTATACAGGTTTACTCCAGGGTAAGTAATACTGCACTTAACGCCTCCAAAAACGAAATTGTTCTCCTTGGTGGTGTTGGAGATACAACTAAGATGACTGGAATTACTCCAGATTAAGATTAAAATCTCTTTCTATGAGTTTGTAAAATCCATGAAGGGTATTTCCAATTCCCAAATTGACTGAAGAAAGACCCTTTGGAGTTATTGACCTCCTATGATGAGTGAGGCTAAGCTATCTGAAGAAGCTCAGAAATCCGAGACAACCAAGCAATCCAAAATTACCAAGCATTTTGAAGGGGCTAAGCCCTCGCTGAGAAGGTTGATCGCATCTAACAAGAGCTCTATTAGATCTGACCATCACAAGTATTTTAATAATAGTGATAATCAGCAATATCTGTCCTCTGGTAGATTAGATCTTACCTTGGGTGAATCATGGAAATCCTTGCAAAGAACCACAAATTTCTCCTATAAATATATCTGGTTTTAATTAATACAGTGTCTCAATTCTTATCTCACATAGCCTAATTTTGATCTATTTCATTCAGGATTCTTTATTTCTGATTGGAAACAACTGTAGCAATGAAACTAATAACTTCGTTGCAATTGTGTCAAATCTTCGCTAGAGCCACAAAACTATTAATTTTGTACCCTTTGTAGCGCCTGCTTATTGTAATTCTCACGAAATTCCAATACTCATGCTCCCTGCCAGGTCTGCTTATGAGGCTACCTGGTGAAAGCATACTTTCACAATGATGAATACGTCTAGTGAAGAGAGCCCCTCTTCAAAGGAATCTTTGAGTATCATCCAATGTTTACACTATAACAGGCAAGATCTACCTTCCGCCAATATCAAAATCTACAATTTTAAGCTTTAATGGACTAGGCCATAGAGGGTCCTGACCAATATAATTATCATGTTCAAGCTGCATTGATGAAGAAACCGTCAAAAGCTTGATTTGGGGGCTATTTAGCCTGGTGCTCGCCCTAATTGTGACCGAGCAGCTAAAGTTGCTGACAACATGATGAACTTATATAACCGAGCAGTGTTACAGCCTACTGAAGCTGGTTTGGCTAGAACTGAGCAATATCTCCAGCATTATGTACATCCTGCTATTCACCATTTACTCCAGATTTTGGGGTTGCATCATCTCGAAACCCAGTGCCAGTTGACTCTAGCACAACAATTTCACTCTCAACTATCTTCATTTTATGAAATGGCATCCAGCTTTGGAAGGAATAATCGAGAGGCCATTCTCAATAATAGAAGAGAAATTGATGGTATTCATAACCAGTTGGCGAGAATCGATAATGGAGTTGTAGGATACATTGACCAAGAAAAATCTCATCAAGTTAGCAATGCCACTTACTCTATTCACCAACGGATTGCCTCCCTGGAGGATGAGATTAAGAGACAACTGGATCAGCTGTGGGCCAAACATGAGAAGAGCTTGGGGAGCTTAATGGGCTAACCCAACATCTTGTCCAAGTGGTGGGTAATATTAGAGAAGGTGAACCTGTCCCTGTTGATCCTCCTGGACCACCGGGACTACCTAGCTCCCCATTGGTAACCCCAGGGCCTCCTGGTGAGCGTGGTCCCCCTGGCCCAGTGGGTCAACAAGGCCCACCAGGACCAAAAGGTAGAGATGGGTCGCAAGGACGCCGAGGACCTCCTGGTTCCCCTTGCTCCTAGCTTCCAACGTCTGACTTTGAACCTTTGAGGCTCCTAGTATCTCGAGTAAAAGCATTAGAAACACAAATCTGAACCATAGCTCAAGGGTGTTTCTTATCCTTGAAAGGTCTTCTGACTGATCCGGACTATTCCTTAATCAATTTACTGGATGGCTTTGATAATACAAATCATCTATGTGATGAAAATCAAACTACACAAGAAACCCAGTTTGCTTCATTGACAGCATCCATTGAGCGGTTGGCTGCCAAATGTGAAGTACTCGATACCAAGCAAATGTAGATGGTTAATGAAATTTCCAACTTAAACCGAGCCCCTACAAATGATCATCTTAACCAATGGGTTCAAAATTTACAAGATGACTTGAACCTCTTGAGACAACAAGTTGACCAAGTTCACCCTCATGCCCATTCTACAGAGTCTGAACCCTCTGAGGCTGGACCAGTCACAATATTGGGCGTACACTTCTTGAACACTGAAGCCACCCCTTTCAAACCTACCTTCAAGGATAAGTTTGAACCGGGTGAAGGTAGCATCCATTCTTTTCTTTTCATTTATGAACGCGCAATGGATGTAGCTACTGATCAACAGAAGGTCCACCATATCACCTCTTTCCTAAGCTGGTTCACTCAAGAGATCATGGTTCCTCATCTTAAGGTTTGCACTACGTGGGCTCAAGTGAAAACCGCCCTCATAAAGGAATTTGGGAGTGATCAAATCCTTTCCAACCAAAAGCAAGCCTTTATGAGTACTCATATTAAAAGAGGAGAGTCTATCCAGGAATTCGCTAAATATTTCTACATGAGGCTCAGACACTTGCTACTTGCAACCGGATTACTATTTAAGATGCTAAATTGGCTGTAATGAGTGCGTTCACTTCTCGCACTCAGTTACTACTACACTTGAAATCACTTAAAAGAAATTTCAGCTCCATTATTGACATCAAAGAAGCGCTTATGGAGATTACTAATGGAGTGGTACATCTGACCTCTTCTAGTAACCCTCATTCTCACATCAATGCAATTCCACCTAAACTCAAATCAAAGCTGAATAAGGAGCAGTGTACTTATTATGGTCTCGTGGGTCATGCTGTGTCTTAATGTTGGAAAAAGCAAGCAGTGGAATCAAAAAAAGGGGAGTTAACATAGGGCATGAGGCTCCCCGTGCTGACCTACCTCAGGTGCCTCAGTCAAAACTTTTTGATTTTTCTACGAATTATGTGGTATCCGCTCCTGATGAGCTTGATATCCCTGATGAATTACCCAACAAAGATACTATTTCTGCTTATGCTTCCTCTTTTTCTTCTAATTCCATTCAAACGATTAATCACTCAGTGTTCTCAATCCCAAACTTTAGCATTGATGTAACCTCAGGTGGAAGTCATCGTGCATAAGGTAAATGTTTTGGCTATCATTGATATAAGATCACCCACTAATGTTATATCATCCAAACTTATGAAAAAAATCAAATTGGCGCCGGATTTAAACCATTATTAAGACTACAGAACAGCTGGTCCTTCCTACACTAAATCTATAGGAGTCTATTCCTCTCTTCTGATGCACTTTGGAAAGTTGGTTGTGTCAGCCCCTGCAGTGGTATTGGATAACAACTGCTATGATCTGCTCTTAGGAACTGTTTCTCACCGATTTTTATGCAATAATCAGTCTTAAAAACAAATACTTTTCTTTAATTGAGTACCAAGTACCTTTAATCTTACACGATGTTCCAATAGCAAAGGCAAACTCAAATGGCATGTTTTCTTACTTTAAATTCCACTTCTATCTCACATCTCGAATACTGAATCCTTGGTCCAAGGATTATACTTCCACCTCCGTCAGCTTGTGCCTCTGAGGGAATGCCTTTATATTTTAACTCTTTAATTACCATTCCCCTAAATGCTCAAGTCATAATTGATATTGGAGTACAAGTATTGTACCCCCTGATCATGTATTAGAGATCTTCTGTAATCAGAATCCCCCTCATTTGGAGGCTTTACCTTGCCCTGATATCCTTGATCCTGCTATGATGGAGATGTTTTAGTTCTATTAGCTAATCTCACCTCTCAACCTATGTGATTGAATCGCAATAATCCCATCACTTATGTGCGTCCTACTCCAGTGAGTGACATATTATCCGTCTTGGGATGTGGAAATTTACATGAATTTGGGCTGGAAGTCCCCCTATCATTGCTAGAATTGATGTCGAATTTGGGGATTCACTTACTTCAGAACAGCAGTTTATGAGGCCCTTATTGAAGAATATGCGGATAACTTTGCCCAAGGTCCCGGAGATTTTGGCCTAATGAAAGAGGTACAGCATCAGGTGAAACTGGGGATACTCCCCCTATTTGAGCTTGACCATATCGCAAATCTAAAGTCAAGGAGGCTCAAGTCTCAGTGGAACTGAAACAACTCCTCGATGCTGGGCTACTGACGCCTTCTAAGAGTCCATGGGCTTCCCCTCTACTACTCATCCAAAAAAAGGATGGGGGCATAGAGTAGTTATGGACTATCGTCAACTCATTGCTGTTACTTAAAAGGATCTTTATCCTTTACCTCGCATAGATATTTCATTGAGATTATTGTCTGGATCACAAATTTTCTTGGCTATGGACCTTGCTTTTGGTTACTAACAAATTGATCTTGCCCCGGAAGATCATCAAAAATGCGCTCTATATTCTAGTGAGGGGCTATTTGAGCCAACTCATATGCCGCAGGGGCTTTGCAATGACCCTGCTACTTTTCAACGAGCCATGGATGGCTCGTTTGGAGATTTAAAACTTTCTTGTTTTTAGTTTATCTAAATGATGTTACTGTTTTTTCACGCACATTTAATGAGCATTTGGCTCATTTGAAGGAAGTTTTTGGCCATCTGCGTTGTGCTTCACTTAAGCTTAAACCATCAAAGTGTGCTTTTTAAAATTGAGATGGAATTTTTGGGACATAAAGTCAATTGTTAAGGAATTTTATCCCTATCTAATAAGATACAAGCTATTTTAGACATGCCTGTTCCCAAAAGCTTGCGCAATATCCAAGTGTTTCTAGGGATGGTTGGTTATTACTGACAATTCATCCCCCATTTTTCAAAGATTGCAGAACCTTTGGTTTACCTTTTGCATGAGGAAGTCCCTTTTGTATGGAAAGAATCACAGCAACAATTTTTTGATCTGTTGCGTCAAGCCTTAATAAGTGCCCCCATCTTAGCCCACCCTGACTTTTCTAAACCTTTTATAATATTTCCCGATGCCAGTGATATTGAGATTGGGGCCATTCTGGCTCGATATCTATCAATCTGGTTGATCACCCCATTGCGTACTATAGTAAAACCCTTTTAAAGCTTAACGCAATTATAGCATTACCAAAAGAGAATGCCTCGCTGTGTTGTCCGCCATCAAGCACTTTCGCCCTTATCTATATGGCAAGCTTTTCACTATTGTAAAGGATTACGCTTCCCTGGAGTGGTTGCAACAAATGAATGATCCTGATAAGCGCTTAGCTAGATGGGCTTTAAAGCTCCAAAACTATGACTTTACTATTCAACATCGCGCTGGAGCTATACATCAAAATGCTGATGGCCTTTCTCAATTGCCTATCTTAACCTTATTCTCTACAGAGGAAGATCGCATTTATGACCTTATTGGTAGACCTGAACTCTGGTTCCATGAATCTAAGGATGTTATCTCTAAGTTAGGATTCTTAACTGAAGACACTCAGGTTAAAGAAGGTTCATTATATAGAAGTTGGGATCTAAGTGGTTGCCCTTTATTTGGCCCCCTGCGATGACTGATACTATTATGGAGGCCCACCAAGCTGTAGGTCATGGAGCTGTCGCTAAGACACTACAGTGGTTAAAAAATCATTATTATTGGGGTAACATGCTGGAATCTGTACATGATGTGCTGGAATCTTATCTTAATGCCAACAACAACGTGGTGGAAATCTGACTTTCCAACGCCAAATTGTAGGACCTTCTGAACCCTTCTCTACTATGAGATTGATGTGGTGGGTCCTTTCCCTACGGCCACCTTTGGACATCAATATATTCTATTAGCTCTCGACCATTTTACTAGATGGATTGAAGCTATTTCAGTTTCCACGGTTACCGCCAAGGTGACGGCGTCCTTTATTTTCAAGCAAGTTTTCACCAGGCATGGTAGCCCAAAAGTCCTGTTATCAGATAATGGGACCAACTTCATTTCTCAAGTGCTAGCTGAGCTTACCAAACTAATGGGTACTTATCAGTCCTTTATGACCCCTTATAATCCTTCTACTAATGGTGCGGTCAAATGAGCAAATGGTACCCTTGTAGCCATTCTTCAAAAGATGACCTCCAATGATTCTAGTAAGTAGAACCTTTACTTACCTAGTGTGATGTTAGCCTATAGAGTAAGCTACCGTATTATTGGAATGTTTCCTTTTAAAGCTTTATATAGTTGGGAACCTATTCTATCTTCAAGTATACAACTTATACTTAAAGAGAGCTACCCCTCAAACTATCAATTTAGCTATGAGGATATTTGCTGATGAAATCATTTGATTACAAGAATTAGCTTCAAGTTTCCTTGCTGCTACCACCTTGAAGGAAGGAATCAGAACCAATGCTAGTAGACCTGCACTACCAGAATATCAAGTCGGGGATCTGGTACTCTTCCATCACCATAGGCTGGGAGGAAAAATCCACAAATTGGACACCTTATGGGCTGGTCCTTACTGTGTTATTTAATGTCAGGGTATTGAATACTACATTGCTGTTATTGATACCGGTACTATTATCAATAGAGTGCATAGTAGGTATCTTCACAAATATGTGCCCCCCAGGCAAGCTCTTGAGGGGGCATTGATGGAGATATAACTAAGATGACCGGAATTACTCCAGATCGAGATTCAATATCACAGTCTAATGAAATTGTAAAATCCATGAAGGGTATTTCCGATTCTCAAATTGACCAAAGAAAGACCCTTCAGAGTTATTGGCCTCCTGTGACGAGTGAGGCTAATTATCCAAAGAAGCTCAGTAATCTGAGATGACTAAGCAATCCAAAATGACCAAGCATTTTATAGGGGCTAAGCCCTTGCTAAGAAGGTCAATCACATCTAACAGGAGCTCTATTAGATCTGACCATCACAAGTATTTTAATATTAATGATAATCAGCAATATTGGTCCTCTGGTAGGAAAGATCTTACCTCGGGTGAATCACAGAAATCCTCGCAAAGAACCACAAACTTTCCCCTATAAATATCTCTGGTTTTTAATTAATAAAGTATCTCAATTCTTATCTCGCATAGCCTAATTTTGATCTATTTTATACAGGATTCTGTATTTCTGATTGGAAATAACTATAGCAATGGAACTAATAACTTCGTTGCAATTTTGTCAAATCTTTGCTAGAGCCATGAAACTAAATATTTTGTAGCCTTTGTAGCACCTGCTTGTTTTAATTTCTCACGAAATTCAGGTAGTTGTATTAAGCCCGCTGGGCCCCAGCGCCCAATTTTCTTCCTGCTTCACCAACTTGCTCACTGGATTGCCTGCCCTGCCCACCCCACACCGCCCCGCTTGTGCTCCCCTTTGTGCCAAGATCCACCGTTGGCCCTGTCCGCCATTTGGGGGTGTGTCTGGAGGCGGGAGGTTACGCCTCAATGGTGATAGAAAACCGTATCCTAGACAACGTTACAAAACGCATAGCTTCCCTCAAAGCCCACCAGACCTCCCTTACAGGCAGGGTAGTACTAACCAACTCTATGCTCCTTTCTAAAGTTTGGTTTGGGCCCACACCATCGCTTTTTCCCCTTGTTTATTCAAGTCATTATATGCCCTTCTGCAAGGGTGGCTTTGGTTAGGCCGCCCACCACCAGTGCACCTGGATGTCATGTTTGCCCTCGCCATAGTGGTGGTATGGGTCTGCTCAACTTTGAGGCCCATGATGCCAAAATCCTTAGCACCTGGATCGCTGCCATCAACAACCCTATGTTCTCAGTCCAGAACTGGTCCCACGCGGCCCACTCCAACTTCTCCTGCGCCCTGGGCCTCAGCAATCCTACCCACTCCCACTCTCTGTTAAAATATCTCGCCTCATATCCTTCTTCTGCGGGCCCACATGGGACGTCACCCCACTTCAAAAGGATCCTCCTCTCCATGCGGAGCGATGAGTGGAGAATTTGCATCTGTGGGCACACCGCCCAGAGAGGGCGCCCTACTCCTTGGTTCACCTAAGAAGTACAAGGACTATCCATTCTTAACGGAGTGATACTCATAAGGTCCCACATCATAGCCAGGGTGGACTACCTGAACATGATGGACATCCCCTACTCCCTAGATACCCAGAAAGCCATTTGGAAGTACACCTACCACCCTATTCTGCAGCCGCATATTCATTCCCATGTGTGGCACTGCTTGAGACGGGTATACCATACTGCTGAGCACTCTAACACTTTGCACTCAACTTGAATCATGTGTGGCCAGTATCAAACATTGGTTCACCGCCTGGAAGAGTGCCCTCCCTCAAAAGTGATATGGCGTGAGTTACAGCATCTATTTCGCAAGGATCAGACACAGCCCTTCAGCCTGTCTCAGGACATTGTTTCATTGTCCATGGTTTCCCTTCTACCAACTTCACTCCATGCCTTAGTATTTGCAATCACTATGTGGACTATCCATACAATTTTCTTGGATGCTATCTCAGGCTCCACTCCCACTCTCCAGGAAGCTCTACGCCAGTTCCAGTCGCACCTTGTGGACCACTTTCAAGCGTGAATGTTTAGGTACCTCCCACCACATCGCTTCCAGATAGTCTCATCCTGGTTCTCAGTTTGGTTCATTGTTTCAGACCCCTTCTTACATATGTGCTCAATAGTGGCGCAAGCCCCTACAAATGTAACCCCCTTCCTTCTTTTTGCGTTCCGCTGGAAACAGGAGATAGTGTTTTTTTTCTCTGAGGTGCACTCCTCTCGCTGAAGTTCATTTTTTTAGTAACTTATCAGAGGTGTCCATCCCCTGGTCGACCTTCCCTGAAAAAACTTTAAAATTAAAAATCTAGAAGCTAGTTTATCAATCTCTTCTCTGAGTCTGAGGTCCTCGCCCTTGTTACTCATCAAAAGAATGGTGTAGATCAAGTTATGATGAAGTATTAAAGGCAAGGGTGGTTATCTGGGCAGGTAAAGCTGCTTCCACCATAGTGCAGGTTTTGAGTTCAAAACTTGTACTGGCTAGAAAGATTCTCAGTGTGGTATAGATGTCCCAAGGTCGACCCACCTCGAAGATACTAATATTAATGAAGTATTAAATGCTTTTCTTTCACAAAGAAGGATAGTTAACCCTCCTGCATGCCAATAAAGCCTTGGACCAAATATCTGGTTTATACTATTCTCATCATAGACATAATCATTGAGTACTGACAGATATATTTGCCTCCAAAAGATAAAGAAAAGAGAGCTCTTATATACATTAAAGGCCTATTACATCCCACTTATTTCTTCAGGTATTTTGCAACTCACCTACATCATTCCAAAAGGCGATGGACTACAAATTTTAGGACTTAAAAATGAGCTGTTTAATTGTCTATCTAGACGGTACTAAGGAAAATTCAAAGTTATTTAAGAATTACCAGTGCTAAATGGTGAGTCTTAATGCTTATGAGAAACAAATATCAAACCTAAGCCTTTAAGTATTCATTTTTAGAAGGGATTTGAATCCTAGGGTATTTAACTTCACAAGAAGTAACTTGACCATCTCAGTACAAGGTTGAGCCAGTACTAAGATGTCAGGGCTATGGTTTTCTTTGACATCCAGATGTCTCTTAGGATAATGAGCTACTATCATCAGTTCATCCCTAAGTCCACTTAGCTGATTGAGCTTTAATACACCTTTTAATTAATAATGTTTATTAATATGGGGAGAATGATCATAAAGCCACTTTAGTTCTTAAGGAATATCAAAATAATGGTTAATTTTACTTTATGATTATAGAAATCGTTCTATACCTTTAAAGATTACTCTGATTACGCCATGGGTGCTATCCTGGCAAGGCTCTTTTAAATGGGGTTAACTATCCTACATCTTAATTCTTAAAGACTCTATCCAAAAAAGTGCATCTATAGTGTCACTTATAAGGATTGCTCTCCCATCCTTATTGTCATCAAGCATTACCACCCATTACTGTGCGTGACTCCCTTTACCTTCATCTTGGATCATGCCACGCTGAATTAACTAAAAAATAATAAGGACCACTTAGACAACGGGCCCAATGCGCATTTAAAGCACAAACCTATAATTACTATCATATATAGCCCCAATCTGAAAGTCACCACACTATTGTAGATGTCTTTACAAAAGTAACTATTATATAGATAGTATAATGGAAAAAGTGGAAAATTACATTAACACTTAAAGACTACATACAACTGGTATGACAAAGATGTACAGTAAATCTTATGCTTAACAAACACTTGCAGGATAAAAAGTTAAAAAATGAAAGTCATATAAAAAGTTGTTAACAGCTGGATTATCTAAGACCTTTGAAGAAAGTAAAATTATCGTGGAAGCATATACCATGCTCATTCTTTGAGGAGCACAAAAGTTTTGATTGTATCAGAAGAAAATACTAATGGAAACTGTTTTTGTATAATGTGATTAAAGTCCAAAATGCTTGCATTTTTTGACAAAAGAAGGATCCCATGAAAGCTAGATACCAATGTTAATCTTTGCCTTAGTAGGAGTTAAGCCTCAACATGAGTTTTATGATCTTTTATAATTACATCAATCAAAACTTATATATTATCTTAATCTATCAGTATATGCTAAGTCAATCTTAAGTCCCAGTATCTTTAATTGATACTAGGTTGCAAAAAAATAAGTAATTCTAACAAAATTTGCTAAAGTTTCAAGGAAACAAACTTGGTGTTAAAATTTTGATTTGACCTCATTATTCAGCTTGGCCTGAATTAGGTTTAGAAACTTTTTTATTTGTTGTCAGTTATATATGGTTATAGTTTTTAAGTTTTAAATTTTAAATTTATTGCGGGAAGGCTGACCATGGGACGGACACTTCCGAATATGACTCAGACGAGACAAAACTCAGTACCAGGTGAGGCACCCCAGAGAAGCGATGCTATCTCTTGTTGCCAGCGGGAACGCCACTTATGGGAAGGGGGAGGGAACGTGTGTAGGGGGCGTAGCCTCTATTGAGCACGTGTGGAGGAAGGGGTCTGATTTGATGAACCAGACTGGGAACCAGGAGGAGACCAGCTGCTGGCGACGTGGTGGGAGATATCCAAACATCCACGCTTGAAAGTGATCCACCAAATGAGACCGGAATCTGTGGACAGCTTCAGGGAGGGTGGGGATGGATCCGGCGATGGCATCCAAGACAATCGTGTGGATAGTCCACATGGCGATTGCAACCACCAGAGCACGAAGGGAGGGTGGGAGGGGGAGGCCATTGATGAAGCAAACATATCTCTTGACAGACTGAAGGGATGTGTTTGATCCTGGCCTAGCAGACGTTGGACTTCGCGCCATATTACTTTAGAGGTGGGGCACTTCTCCAGGCGGTGAAACAGCGTTCCATACTGGCCACACACGACACAGGATGAGTGTAAAGCATTAGAGCGCTCAGCTGTACGATACACCCGCCTCAGGCAGCGCCACACATGGGAGCGGACTTGAGGCTGCAACAGAGGATGGTGTGCGTATTTCCAGATAGTCTTTTGGGTCTCAGTGGAATAAGGGATGTCCATCATGTCCAGGTAGTCCACCCTGGATAGGACTTGGGGTCGAATGGGGATCACGCCATCATGGATGGGTAGCCCCTGTACCTCTTGTGTGAACTGAGGAGAGGGGCGGCCTCTTCAGGTTGTATGTCCACTAATATGAATTCTCCACTCTGCGCTTCGCATGGAGAGTAGGATTCGTTTGTAGTGGGTTTGGTCCCGTGAGGACCTGTGGCTGATGTGTGTGATGCGAGGTATTTCATCAGGGAGTGGGGGTTTGATGGATTGTTGAGGCCCAAGGCTTGGGAGAAGTTGGAGCGGGCCACGCGGGACCAGTGTTGGGATGGGAGTGTAGGAGCAGTGATGGCCGCAATCCAGGTGCCTAGGATCTTGGCGGCATGGGCTTTGAAGTCAAGTAGGCCCATGCCACCATGATGATGAGGGCCAAACATGACCTCTAGCTGTACTGGTGGAGGGCGGCCTGATTAAAGCCAACCTTGTAGCAAAGCATACAGGGATTTGAAGAAGCTTGGGGAGAAGGGGATGGCGTGGGCTCCAAACCAGACTTTGGATAGGAGCATGGAGTTGGCAAGAACAACCCTGCCAGTGAGGGTAGTAGGGTGGGCTCTGAGAGAGGCGATTCGCTTCGTCACGTTGTCCAGTATATGGCCCTCCATTACTGCTGACGCGTATCCTCCTGCCTCCAACCACACGCCCAGATGGCGTACCGGTCCTATGGTAGGTCGCGGCACAATGGGGAGCACCAGTGGAGCGGTGTGTTTTGAGTTAGTAGGGCGTGGACTTGGGCGAGCAGCTGGACTGGGTTGGGAACTACTTGCTGGGGCCCAGCAGTTCTGAAACCGACCAAGGAGGATGGTTTCAGTTTTGGAGGCGTTCAGTGCCGCGTTGCTTACCCGGGAATATTCCTGGATGAGGGCTTCAAGCGCGCATGCATCTTTATTATTAGACACCCCCACCACGCAATCATCTGCAAATGCCATCATCTTGACTGGGGTTTGGCCTGGCACATGGACCCCAGTGAGTTGGGCATTCATATTTCGCAGTAGTGGGTCAAGGCTGAAGTTGTATAAGAGTTGGGCTCAGGGGGTCCCCTTGTCGCAGGCCCCTTTGAGGATGGACTACATCTGTTAGGAAACCTGGGCTGCGCACAGCCATTGTTGCAGATTCCGTGAGCAGCATCACCCAGTTAATGAAGCGGGGAGGTAGGCGGAATTGTTGGAGGCAGGCCCTAAGGTATTCCCAGTTTACTCTATCATAGGCCTTTTGTTGGTCCAAGAATACAAGTGCCCCAGAGGCTGTGGACTGACACGCATTAGCCACAGAGTGCACGTTATCCCAAATCGACCTTCTGGGGATGAAACCAAATTGTTCTGGAGAGATGGTGGCAGATGCTACAGTCCCTAAATGTTAGCCATGATTTTTGTTAAAATTTTGGTGTCTGTGTTTGTTAGAGAAATGGGGCACCAGTTGGCTAAGTCTAGCCTATCCCTTTCTTGAAGAGTGTGACTGTAAAAGCCTCATGTCCTCCTGGTAGGAGGCGCGTTTCCAACAGGCTTTGGTTGAGTGAGGCTAGCAGCAATGGGGATATGTATTTAAAATATTTTTTGTAGAACTCATATGGAATGCCATCTGGGCCTGGGCATTTTCGGTTTGGTGCACCACAAATGGTAGTCCATAATTTGTTCAGAGTAATTAAATTCATTATTTCTGGGTATCAGAAAATGGTGCAGATATGAGCTCTGTCGAGAAATTCCACCATTTCAGCTGGCTGAATTGGTTCGGCTCGGTATAACTCGGAGTAATATCTTTGCATTTCGATTGCCACTTCAGCCGGTGTGTCCACGATAGAATTATCTGATCTTTGCACCTGTGTGCAGGCCACGCTCTGGCATGGTGCAAAAATTTTTTTGAAGAAGTATGCGGTGCACTTGTCACCTTTAGTGATGCGTGTGGCCCTGTATTGGACACAAACCCGATGTTTGTGTTGCCTTTCAAGTGCGTTGAGGTGGGCTGCTGCCTCCGCCCACTTCTGGCCCCATGCAGGGCTATATCCAGAGGCTGGAATGTTGGACTCCAAGTGGGCCAATTCCGCCAGCGCGCGCAATATAACCGCCGATATGCTCGTGAGTGTCTGGATGAGAGATGGCGATAGTGGCAGATGGTGTCTTTTTGAAAGTTGCCCATGTGGAAATGGGGTCCGCACAAAACGGTGCAACAAACAATTTTGCCAAAGTTGCCTCTTCCACCCACATGGAAAATCCTGGCGACGCAAGCTCTGGGGGGCGGATTTTGCACCAATGTGGGGCCTTTGCAACTGTGACGGGTAAGTGGTATGTTATCAAGACCAGTCGGTGGTCGGAGAATTCCATTTTTGTTGTTTTGAAGTGGGAGATGTGGGGTTGGAATTTCGCCGGCGCTAGAATAAGGTCAATGTGGGTCATGGACCTTAAGCCGTTGTGGATGTGGGGACGCGTCATGTTTTCAGGCAGTGGGGCATGTCATGGCAGCGCATCCATTAACCCAAGGGTGGCTTTTAGAATGCGTAGTTCTACATGACCCTGTGGGGCATGGGGTGAGGGCAGCCACCGGTCCATTGGTGAGGTTAGCCAACAGTTCATGTCGCCGATTAGGAAAAAAATTGGGGGGGTAGCGGGAGGGATTTGAAAGACGAGAAAAATTCCTGACGCTCTTGTGCACCATTTGGGGCGTAAATGTTGACAATTGTGTGTGCAACATCGGCCCATGAGAAGGTGACAATGAGCACTCAGTCATTTAGGAATGTTTCTGAAGATGTAAATTTGAAAAAATTGTTTTTCTGAATTAGCACCCCACAGTGCTTCGACCAAAAGGATAGGGATGGTAGGAGCATTGTTTTCCAAGCATCCTCGGAACCTCGTGGACAGTGGGTTTCCTGGATGGCAAGGATATCCACGGGTAAATTATTTTGTAAAAAACTCAGTTTCCTAGCCCAGGACGGGGAGGCCTTGAGTCTGGCGATATTCAGCGTCCCTAGAGTGAAAGTTTTCTCCTTTGCACCTTAGGTGTGAGGGGGTGGGCCCCCTAGCCCACCAGCCTCTTCCAGGTCCCCACGGGCTTTCACAGCAGCGCAGGTATTAGCAGCAACGCTATCGGGGTTTTTATTAATTTTTGCAGAAGGAGTCGCGTTGGCTTTGGCCTTCACTTTTTGTTTTCCTGACGTCGGACGAATTTTTTGCGGTGCGGATAAGTTCGGTGCACCGTCAAGTGGGGCAAAAAAAATTTTTTTGGCTGGGATAGGTCCCAAGTCAGTTTCAACCGGGGCTTGGGTGCAGCGATTGGGTGAGATCGAATCTCCCATTGGATCCTCAGATTGAGTGGCCCATTTGGCTTGGGCCTCCCAATCTGATTGGGTGATGGATTCCCAAGTTGCTTCTGCCACGAAGGTCTCCATGTCCTCCTGGCGTTGTGAGTGTGGGATGGTGGTGGTGACCTTGGCCGCTTCCTTGGCCGCAGCCCTATGGGCCTGCTTGGCCTTCTTCCGCTCCTGCGGGGAGATGGGCTTTACCAATAGGTAGCAGCCTTGTGCTCCCCACGGGAAGGCCTCTTTGGTGCTTGCGGTTGGTTTGTAGTGCGCCTCTCCGCTGGCCATGGCCGCTGAGGGGTGCTCTTGGAATGTAACGCCCTCTTTAATGGGGCACGTGTGTGCCTTATGGCCAAACGCGTCACAGTGGGTGCAAATGGGGGGCGCGCTGTCCATGGTTACCTGGAATGGGTGGGTGGTGTGCCCTGCGATATCAATAAAGGTGGAGTGCAGGATCTGGGTTAGGTCCTTCATGATCTCCTCAGTTGGGGTCAGAACTGCGATGGCTTTGCCGGTGCACAGGTGTGGCATCAGCATGAAACGTTGCATTTCAAAAGATTGTATTTCGCCATATATGGTGAGACCATCTTTCAGGTGTTGCTCAAAATGTCACGTTTTACCGTAGTAGGCAAAAAGTCAAACGTGAGGAAAATTTGGTTTGATTTTGTCCATCTGGTGCATTTAGTTTTGATGACCCATTGCCCTTTGGGGAGGTCGACCACTATGCGCACTGCTGCAGCCTCGTCTGCTGCTATTTTGCTTTCAAAACCTAGGTCCAGCCAACCGCGCAACATGGAGTGAGGTGCAACGTACACCGCGGTCAGGAAAATTTTGTGTACATCTTCACAAGATTTTTCCCATAGGACCGTTTTTTGGATGTCCAGATACACACGGACTCCAAATTCCACCAACAAAAGTGGCTGGGAATGTGGCGTATTGATGTACTGGTTGCATCGTGCTTGCCACGTGAGTATCTCCGGGAAATTGTGACCACCCGGTTTTTTTAGATTTTTTTCTATTCCGCCAGATTCTCCGGGGCGTTTTTCAACGTTAGAGGCCGCGGGCCTTCCGCCTGCTCCTCTTGCCTTGCTTGCCCAACTGCTCCCAGACATGGGCGCAGACTAATCCCCTCTATGAGATTATCAAACTAGATTTAGTCTTGAATTGAATGGGTTGCAAAAGTGTTTGCAACGAGAAAGAAAAGTGAGAGATATGGTTATAGTTTTGCTTCATAGAAATTATTTATATAAAACATGTTGAACAGCGAAATTATGAATAAAAAATTAGTTGTAAAGTAAAGAGGATGAAAATCCAGGTTCAGTTATGATTATGATTTACTTAGGAATTGTTCCCAACAACATGGTTTTTTAAGTCTGTTCATGAAATGGCAGTTACTTATTGTGAATGAGCTATTGTAACAGATAATTTTAAATTTTGCTTAGAGTAACATTTTATCACACTATTTCATTGAATAGCAGCTAGAATTATTCTAGATTTTAATCAAAACTGATTATTGTTGTCCACGCATGCCAAAATAATAGGATGGCCACAATTAATACTTTACACATGTCTTCCAATATTCTTAGATTATATGATATCCTAATTTTTAATTTTAAAAAACACATGGAATTTTAAAATATATGTCATATCATTTCAATTTAAGGTAGTGAAGATCTGTTAATCTTTCAAAAGTGTCAATCACCCTAATTGAGTTGAATATCACTTTAATTTTTATAGTTACCAGAGTAAAGTAGTCACTCATAATAAGAACTCTACTGGACTATTTGTATTCATACGCTAGCAGTCCTTATTTATCAATATATAATCCTTAATTAATCTTGAGAACCACCATCTAGTACTAAAAAAAAATTAATCTTGAGAACCTATAAATCTTCTAAGCTTCTACATTCAGTGCTCATTACAGGGGAGTCAAGATTTTACAAGGAATAAGTTTATTCATATAAAACTAATATAGAGCATACAAATGTACAAGAAGTTTCAGACAGCCAATCAGGGTAGCAAAATCCATTTGTTGGATGAAATTTTGTGGGTTTCCAATATATTCACTTTAAAGATTCAGAGTAAGTGAGATGACTGTTACCTTTTATGCAACACCTACAGAACACATTAGTAATAACCTAAATGAAAAGAGTGAACCCCTTATGCTAAATTTTGAAATCTTACTCATCAATAATCAGATAAGGTGAAAGCTCAACATGTCCACTCTAAATTGCCAATTGGAAATAAGGTTGCCTATTATGATACAGGTGTGGTTAACTATCAGCCCAAAGTGAGAGGTTTTAGACAGTACCATATGAAGTGGTTTTAAAATTGGCAACTAACGCCTATATAATTTATAAAATTAAAGATGGTTATACAACTAATCAATTAAGCTTTTTATTTCCAATTACTATCACTATTTAGTAATACAGTCGATTCAAACAGTACAATTTGATAATCAATACCAGGTGAGATGAGTATGAGTAATAAAAACAAAGAGTTGGGTGAACGCGGTAAAGGGCACGTTCCCAGACCTGCACTTCCCAAAGGTACCAAGCACACAGGTACAAACGAAAATGTTATCAAAAACAAAAACCTGAGGTGGCACCCCCGCGGGTTTTGTGAATTTTTTAGTAAAATACTGCAGTTACATAAAGTATCCTACTTGTAACCACTGTCATCAATGGAACATGGGATATGAGTTTCCTGGGCGTAGAAACAATGACTTTGTGGTAAAAGTTTGACGAAGCCCAACTTAAATCTTTCCCACATGTGGTGTAGTTAACAACTCATCATATCCGCAAAGGTTGGGTAGACCTTGGGTTCAAAACTGCAGAAGAAGCAAATGAAGCAGCAAGGTCAGAGTGGTACTCGACCTTCCTGATTGACAGCATTTGGTATCAAACAAATTCACACGTTGGACAGAATCAAAAGATATTTTCATAATTTTCAATTACCTACTGAATACATATGCATGCACAGTGGTCGAAAGACATCTCCAAGATGGCTTGGTAGCCTATGGAGAAATTAAACAATTTGAGATGCAAAGATTCCAGCTGATGCCAACCCTTAGCACTGGGGAGGCGATCTCAATTATATCCCCAAACCATGAGGTTTTGGAGGATATTGTTAAAGATCCCCCACATTGCTTCCCTCACCATTGATGGGAAAAATCCCAACTGTTCCTCGCAACAGTGGAGAGCGCACCCCCATTTGCAACCACTGCCAGGCCTTTGGGCACAAGAAAAATGCTTGCCCCATAAAGGAAGGCCTGAGAGAAATGGAAATCTGTGAGGAGGAAATGGGCGAAGATGACTCAGAGTACGCCAAAATCACAGATACCACACAAGCATTCAACTGGGGAGAACATGGGCAATATAAAATAATTGACCCAATTTCCCTTATAGAACGGAATATGGCCAAACAAGCTCCCAAGCTGGCCGTGGTCAAGGCAAAGGCCTTGGCGGAATCATCCATATCACTGGAACGATTCAGGAAGACATGGATGAATTTGAAACAATGGACCAATCAAACCTCGTGGAAAACCAAACACCCAATCTGAACAGATTGAATTTGGCTGAACCCTATTTGAAAAGAAATGCAGCAAAACTAGGTTAGTGCACCCCCAAATTTTTGTAACATAACCCAATTGGGAAGAAAATCAATAATGGAATGTGCAAAAATAATGCGGCCAATAAGAGCACACAAGTACACCGCAATGATAAATTGAAACCAAGCAAAGCCAAGAGAGGAGCGAAAACAGTGGCAACAAAAGGGCAGTATACACCCCAACTCCTATTCATGGTTATGCTCTCCGCAGTAGAGGTGCATTGGAGATTAATGTGAGTGAGGGAGTGGGGCTGGGGGGCCCTGCTAAACAATCCTGAGGCGCATTGGGCATCTCAGTAGAGCTAGGGACGCTGAACATAGTGGGACTCAAGGCCTTAACGTCCTGGGCCAAGAAGTTGAGTCTCTTGTGAAACCCACCTGTGGACATCCTGGTAGTTCAGGAAACTCACTGTTCACAGGGGAGGAGGGGGCATGGGAAAACATGCTCCTCCCAACAATATCTTTTTGGTCGCAACACTGTGGGATGATAGTATGTGTGAACCAAAACTTTAGATTTAATAACAAAAATTCTTTCCTGGTTGGCCATGTACTCGCCGTAACCTTCTCATGGCACACCAAAGTGCACACAATAGCCAGTGTTACACATCAAATTGTGCACCTGACTGAAGAGAATTTCTAATGGCTCTAACACAACTAAATCTACCAGCAAGCACTTTTATCATGGGAGACATGAACTTCTGGATTAACCCAGATACTGACCAATGGCCATACACAATGGAGGTACCACAAGGGCAATTGGAACTCCGCGTACTAAAGGCCACCCTGGGACTATATGATCCGCTACCAAAAAGGCTACCCCTACTACAAAACATGACACGCTCACATGTACACAATGGTGCACTTATCTCTATGTCATAGATAGACCTGATACTCGCACCAATAATCTTCCGTCACCAAATTCAAAAATTCAAAACTACAAAAATAAACTTTCTGACCATCAGCTAGTTTTGGTGTCCTACAAACTGGCAGAACCAAGTACCCAAGCTACCAGATGTTGCAGAATACGCCCAGAAAGTTTAGCTGACTAGGATTTTCAAACCTGGATGGAGGAAATATCCTCAACCCAGGATTTCCAAATACCTTTCTGCTCAGACACACTAACCACCAGGGAAAATCTCAAAAAATAAACAACCCAACAAGTCAAACATACAACGTCTAGAAGACACAAGGAAGCTTCAGATATTATCAAGAACACCTTGGCAGAAATCAACCACCTAGAAAACAACGTCCCACACACAGGGTACAGCACTGGATTGGGTTGCAGATAGGCGGAAGTTTCTGCTCAGATAAACACCCTGATTCATGAACATCAACACCGAGTTGGAGTTCAATACAGAGCAAAAAACATAAAAGATAGAGAAACTTAATTAAGTTGCTTTTTCCGCCAATTCCATGCCCAGAAAAATATGATAGCTTGCACACAGGTCTGACAACTGGACAAATCCATAGCAAAAACACCTGAAGAAGTTGTGACTGAAGTGTACAGGCTTTTTATGAACTTGTGTAAATCCAAACTGGTCAAACTAGAAAAAAATTGAAAAATTTCTCACAAGAACATATCGATACTGTGGCCCAAAATAATAATTTAATTAACCTAATATTGCATGAAGAACTATGGGAAGTAGTATGCGGTGCACCAAGAGGGAAATGCCTTGGACCTGATGGGATTTCCATATGAATTTTATATAAGATATTTTACTAACATTTCTAATATCTTTTTAGCTTCCATGAACAAGTGTATTATGGAAACATGCCTCCTACCTGGAGGCAAAGAAGCTTACACTGTCACCTTATTCAAAAAGGAGATAGAATAAACCTATCCAACTGGCGCCCAATATCCCTAACCAACACAGACACAAAAATATTCACAAAATTCATGGCCAAACAACTAGGAGAAATTACAACTGATGCGATATACCGATCACAATATAAATTTGTTTCAAGAAGATCCATATGGGACAACATCCACACAGTTGCAAATGTCTGCCAGTTCAAAACCTCTGGAGCGCTTGTCTTCTTGGACCAACAGAAGGCATACTTCAGGGTGAACTGGACCTATCTTAGGGCCTGCCTTCAAAAATAAAAACTCACAAATAGATTCATATACTGGGTTATGTTGTTCACAGAATCAGCCACCATGACTGTGCGTGGAGAAGGCTTCTTAACTAACCCAGCCATCTCTCAGAGAGGACTCAAACAAGGAGACCCCTTAAGCCCTCTACTTTACAATTATAGATTGGATCCTCTAATCTGAAATACAAACACACTTCTCAAAGGAATCAATTTCAAGGCCAACCACCAGTCAAAATGATGGCCTTCGCTGATGACTGTGTGGTGGGAATATCCAATAATCAGGATGCTTGCAGAATTGAGAATATAATACAAGATTACTCAGCCATAAGCAACGCATCACATAACACTGAGAAAACGGAAATTATACTCCTGGGAAAATATCAGACCCATTGGACGCCATCTACCCAGGGCCAACAAACTAACACAACATCAAGACTCCTAATTAGACATAGGAGGCGAAAATCAGCAATAACCCCACTGAAACTTCCCTTCGCCACCAAGCCAACAGCTGGACCTGTCCGTCACTTGGGGGTATGGCTAGAAGCAGGAGGTTACGCCAACTCCATGATGGAAAATCAACTCCTAGACAAAATAACAAAACGCATTGCCTCCTTACATCAAGCCAAACAGGTTTAACAGGAAGGGTCACAGTAACCAACTCTATGATTCTATCAATCATATGGTTTACGGCCCATGCAATTGCTTTCTCACCGTCCTTCTTCAATACAATCCACGCCCTATTACAAGGATGGCTCTGGTCCAACCACAACCCCCCTGTACGCCTCAAAACCCTATTTGGCTCTAGAAGGAATGGAGGTATGGGGCTTACTAATTATGTAGAGCAAGCGACCCATATACTAGGATCCTGGATAGCTCAAAGGACTAGCCCAGATCTTACGGATACACATTGGGCCAGAACAGCAAGATATAACTTCACATGAGCACTCAAACTAAGAAACCCAGGTCACCCAAACATGTTAATCAAGTATCTGGCATCCCATCCTACAGCTGCAGGACCACACGGCACTCCTGCACATTTCAAATGAATACTCCTAGCCATGAGAAGAGTGACGTGGAGGATCCACATAAGCGGTTAAACCAGTCACAGAGGACGCCCAAAGCAAACTCACAGACAGGAAATCAATGACCAAATAGTCACAGATAATATAATATGCAGAAATCCGAGCACCATAGCCAGGATAGATTACCTGGACCATATGGATATACCATACAACCTGGAGACTCAAAGAAGAGTATGGAGATACACACATCACCATCTACCTCAACCCAGCATAAGAGCACATGTATGGAGGTACATGAGCTGAGTATACCGCACAGCAGAATAGGCAAATGTCACTCACTCCTCATGTAAAACATGTGGTCAGTGTGGAAGCCTAGTCCACCGTCTAGAACAATTCCCACCATCAGTGGCTGTATGGAAAGAGGCCATGCGCCTATTCCTCCAGGAAAGTGAACAACCATTCATCCTAGTAAGGAACATGTTCGCTATAAACATGGACTCTCCTATCCACCCATCCCTCAGGGCGTTAATAATAGCAATAGCACTATGGACGATCCATACAATAGTGCTGGAATCATTTACAGGAGCAGCGCCTACAATCCAAGAAGCCATCAATCGTTTCCACTGCCATATACTGGAACATTTCCAAGCATAGCTGTTTGGACACATGACCCCCCATAACAGAAGTACAATCAATACATGGTTCCCCATATGGTTCCTAAAGGTTGATCCTTTCCTTCAGAATGCTGCATCCAAGAATAAACCAGCATAACCCCTTCCCTACCATCCTAAACTTGGTGCCCTGGAGACAACAAGAGGGGCCTTGAACCCTCTGGGGTGTCTTTTAATTATCAAATTTCATTAGTTTATCCCCACTATATTGGAATTGCTTGTCCCCTGGTCGACCTTCCCCAAAATAAATAAAGATACCTAATTAATTCCAATGTGGATTGTTAAAAGTCTTGGATCTAAAAAATATATAGCATATTAAATTAAAAAATATAGAAAATTATAAAGGGAAAAAACCAAGAAAAAATCAGAAAAGGTTAATAAAAAAGTAACTTTTAAATTAATTTTATCATTTTAAATTAATACAATCTATAGTTTAATCATTGTCAAATCATCTACAGCTCCCTTAATGATAGAATTTGGGGACCTATTGGATAAAGTGACCAAAATCTGGTGAAATCGTCACACCACCAGATAAACCATTTGATTTAAATCCTTATCCAAATTTTGACTTTGATGCCCCACTACCATCCAAACAATATGTCCCCAAACCCAATGCTACCCCTTATCATAGTAAACCACCAGATCTCCGAGGCTGTGGTGGCCTCACTTAAAAGTTACCATCTCTGTGAAGCCGTGAAAAAATCTATTGCTAAAAATAAAAAGAGCTGCAAATCACCTCATTCCCTCCTGATTTCCCTGCTATTGCAAAAGCTGAATCCTGCCTCACTGAAGCTGCCATCACCGCGGTAAAACATGCCACTGAAATGGCAGATTTTTACCATCCACACATGAGTCACCAGAGCAAACATTGCAAAAGTAGCCTGCTACTCAACACCCACATCCAAGCTGAACAACATGTAGCCAAACTCATATAAACTATGCTCCAGGCCCAAATTGTCAAACTCAACAATTATCTGCTTTTCCTTGACTCTCATCTCATGAACGCCTCAACCCCTTTGCTATCAGCATTGGACCACCTCTTCAATGCTTAACCTGAAGATCCACCTGATCCCACCTACCCTCTTCCATGGTGGGATAAGTGGCTCACCACTGTGCCACTTGGTTGGTTGTTTTCTCGTTTTTGTGTGTCTTGCTGCTCGTTTAGGGTGGTTGGTTCATGTTTTTGGTTTGTTTAATTTTGGATTTTTTGTTTTGGTAATGTTCATCCCCTGGTTGGTTTACCTCAAATAAATATTAAATTTTAAATCTCTAAATTTTTTTTTAAATTTTAACTTTAAAGGATAGAATTTGGATTTAAAAGGAAACTTAAGTAAACTCAGTTGAATAATCATTAATTTAAGATGAAATAAAGATGTAATTGATGTTGCAAATTTTGCATTATGTACATTTGGCTCTACTAGAGTGCCATATCAACAGTATGAAGACTGTTGACCCTTGCTGCCGCACCTTCACCAGCTACCTTTCTCTACAATTTCTTGCTGTAACACCCACACACTTAGCATAACCAACAACTTCATCTTTGGTTGATTAACCATTTGGGTGGCACCAGAGCCCTACACCCACCTTGAACGTCCTGGCTCTGTCCCATCATTCCCTCAGGGTTAATCTCCCTCTGGTCCCTTGTTGTTGGTAGTCAGTTGGTTAATTCCATGCAAAGGTCTCTTGTAGCTCCAGGTATTGGAGTATAGACGCCATTCACTCACTAGTTGCAATCACCCAGCACCTAAACATTGAGGATCTTTAGCCCATTAGTACATACATGTAAACTCTCACAACTACTAAAAGGCAGTTAAGAGAAAGATTTTTTTGAGGAACCTTGGGTATTTATACTTAGGTGATTTTATTCGCAATTTAATGCCCTTTAACTGAAATCACTAGCATATATACCAGTAACCATTCCCTCAAAATCTTTAGCATCAATTGCCGCCAAAAAGTTTTATTATCCTCATAATTGGTCAGTAGTATACCTAATAGAATATAATATAAACTGATTGATTATCCCTGGTATTAATCGCTGGTAATTTTGAACTCTAGGCAACAAATGGCAATTGAAACCCCGTCTATTAAAGCTCACTGCATTGATTGTCAGCAGCATTTGTTGGTTTATCCTTGGTATTGAATGCTGTTAAACTTTAATAAATATCAATATAAAACTTTAATTATCCTTATCAATTTCAAGTAATTAGAATACTAAAGGCTATTGGTGATTTTGCCTAATGCTTTACAATAATTGTTGGTACTTCAAAATAGCTCAACATAATTGAGCAAGGAGCACAAATTGGAAATTAACATTATTAAGCTCATCAAAATCAAGTAATTTTGTTGGCAGCAGTGCATAAATAATTCAAGCCCTAACTTCATAAACTAGGGTCAAAATTGATCTGGTTATGTAGTAACTGTAGAAAAAAATTGTTTCAGTAGACTTCATGAAGGTGAAAGTATCTTTGATTGACTTGTTATAACTGTTTTAAGTCTCAAATCTGATGGACGAATATTATTCAAGATCAGTGGAGTTGCCACAAGTATTTGATCTACTAAAGGAACAAGATTTGAAAAATTGCAAACCAGATTTATTAGTACAGTTAATCACCGCTTAAAAATGATGAAGTCCATTTCTATGATTACTATTTAATAATTTTAATTTAAGAGATATTAGAATAGATTGAGAAGGCTTGGGTGTATCAACTGAGTTAAATAAGAGAAAGCAGAATATACTAAATTGATTAATATACAACTCATGGATGTATTAAGAAAAGAAGTCTGCATAACTTCATAAGAAGCAAAAATTGATAATATAATCACTTGACTTTGGATATAAGCCCTAATAGTACCAATTACTATATTTATTCAGGAAGTACAATTTATTTCTTAGAAAGATGTTGAAATCCAGTTAAGTAAAACTGTAATATGGCGTTGATACTTAAAGCTATTTGAAGAATAAAAATTGTTGATGTATAATTTAGTCAAAGCTTTTTATGTTGAAATTTTGATATCACACATTATCCAGCTTGTCCTGAATTATGGTTAACTGTATTTTTAATAATCAAATCAATTATACTTTTCTTTCTCGTTGCAAACACTTTTGCAACCCATTCAATTCAAGACTAAATCCAATTTGATAATCTCATAGAGGGATTAGTCTGCGCCCATGTCTGGGAGCAGTTGGGCAAGCAAAGCAAGAGGAGCAGGTGGAAGGCCCACGGCCTCTAACGTTCAAAAACGCCCCGGAGAATCTGGCAGAATAGAAAAAAATTTAAAAAAACTGGTGGTCACAATTTCCCTGGAGATACTCACGTGGCAAGCACGATGCAACCAGTACATCAATACGCCACATTCCCAGCCACTTTTGTCGGTGGAATTCAGAGTCTGTGTAAATCTGGACATCCAAAAAATGGCCCTATGGGAAAAATCTTGTGAAGATGTACACAAAATTTTCCCGACCGTGGTGTATGTTGCACCTCACTCCATGTCGCGTGGTTGGCTGGACCTAGGTTTTGAAAGCAAAATAGCAGCAGATGAGGCTGCAGCGGTGCGCGTAGTGGTCGACCTCCCCGAAGGGCAACAGGTCATCAAAACTAAATGCACCAGATGGACAAAATTGAACCAAATTTTCCTCACGTTTGACTTTTTGCCTACTACGGTAAAACGTGACATTTTGGAGCAACACCTGAAAGATGGTCTCGCCATATATGGTGAAATACAATCTTTTGAAATGCAACATTTCATGCTGATGCCACACCTGTGCACTGGCAAAGCCATTGCAGTTCTGACCCCATCTGAGGAGATTGTGAAGGACCTAACCCAGATCCTGCACTCCACCTTTATTGACATCACAGGGCACACCACCCACCCATTCCGGGTAACCGTGGACAGTGCGCCCCCCATTTGCACCCACTGTGATGCGTTTGGCCATAAGGCACACGTGTGCCCCATTAAAGAGGGCGTTACATTCCAAGAGCACCCCACGGCGGCCATGGCCAGCGGAGAGGCGCACTATGAACCAACCGCAAGCACCAAAGAGGCCTTCCCGTGGGGAGCACAAGGCTGCTACCTATTGGTAAAGCCCATCTCCCCGCAGGAGTGGAAGAAGGCCAAGCAGGCCCATAGGACTGCAGCCAAGGAAGCGGCCAAGGTCACCACCACCATCCCACACTCACAACGCCAGGAGGACATGGAGACCTTCGCGGTGGAAGCAACTTGGGAATCCATCACCCAATCAGATTGGGAGGCCCAAGCTGAATGGGCCACTCAATCCGAGGATCCGATGGGAGATTCGATCTCACCCAATCGCTGCACCCAAGCCCCAGTTGAAACTGACTTGGGACCTATCCCAACCAAAAAAAATTTTTTGCCCCACTCGACGGTGCACCGAACTTATCCGCACCACAAAAAATTCATCCGACGTCGGGAAATAGAAAAGCAAAGGCCAAAGCCAACGCGACTCTTTCCACAAAAATTAACAAAAACCCCAATACCGTTGCTGCTAATACCCACGCTGCTGTGAAAGCCTGTGGGGACCTGGAAGAGGCTGGTGGGCCAGGGGGCCCACCCCCTCGCACCTAAGGTGCAATGGGGGAAACCTTCACTCTAGGGACGCTGAATATCGCTGGATTCAAGGCCTCCCCATCCCGGGCTAGGAAACTGAGTTTTTTACAAAATAATTTACCCGTGGATATCCTGGCCATCCAGGAAACCCACTGTCCACGAGGTTCTGAGGATGCTTGGAAAACAATGCTCCTACCAACCCTATCCTTTTGGTCAAAGCACTGTGGGGTGCTAATTTGGAAAAACAATTTTTTCAAATTTACATCTTCAGAAACATTCCTAAATGACCGAGTGCTCATTGTCACCTTCTCATGGGCCGATGTTGCACACACAATTGTCAACATTTACGCCCCAAACGGTGCACAAGAGCATCAGGAATTTTCTCGTCGGTCAAATCCCTCCCGCTACCCCCCAATTCTTTCCTAATCGGCGACATGAACTGTTGGCTAACCTCACCAACAGACTGGTGGCCGCCCTCACCCCACGCCCCACAGGTTCACGTAGAACTACGCATTCTAAAAGCCACCCTTGGGTTAATGGATGCACTGCCGCGACATGCCCCACTGCTCAAAAACATGATGCGTCCCCACATCCACAATGGCCAATTAAGGTCCATGACCCGCATAGACCTTATTCTAGTGCCAGCGAAATTCCAACCCCACATCTTCCACTTCAAAACATTGAAAATGGAATTCTCTGACCACCGACTGGTCTTGATAACATACCACTTACCCATCACAGTTGCAAAGGCCCCACATTGGTGCAAAATCCGCCCCCCAGAGCTTGCGTCACCAGGATTTTCCACCTGGGTGGAAGAGGCAACTTTGGCAAATCGTTTGTTACACCGTTTTGCGCAGACCCCATTTCCACATGGGCAACTTTCAAAAAAGACACCATCCACCACTATCGCCATCTCTCATCCAGACGCTCACAAGCCACATCGGCAGTTATATCGCGTGCGCTGGCAGAATTGGCCCACTTGGAGTCCAACATTCCAGCCTCATGATATAGCCCTGTATGGGGCCAGAAGTGGGCAGAGGCAGCAGCACACCTCAACGCACTTGAAAGGCAACACAAACATCGGGTTTGTGTCCAATACAGGGCCACATGCATCACTAAAGGCTACAAGTGCACCGCATACTTCTTCAAAAAAATTTTGCACCATGCCAGAGCGTGGCCTGCACACAGGTGCAAAGATCGGATAATTCTATCATGGACACACCGGCTGAAGTGGCAATTGAAATGCAAAGATATTACTCCGAGTTATACCGAGCTGAACCAATTCAGCCAGCCAAAATGGCAGAATTTCTTGACAGAGCTCATATCCGCACCATTTTCCAATACCCAGAAATAATGAATTTAATTACTCCAAACAAATTATGGACTACCATTCGCGGTGCGCCAAACCAAAAATTCCCAGGCCCAGATGGCATTTCATATGAGTTCTACAAAAAATATTTTAAATACATATCCCCATTGCTGCTAGCCTCACTCAACCAAAGCCTGTTGGAAACGCGCCTCCTACCAGGAGGACATGAGGCTTTTACAGTCACACTCTTCAAGAAAGGGGATAGGCTATGGGACCATCTAGTACTAAAAAAAAAGAAAGGGGATAGGCTAGACTTAGCCAACTGGCGCCCCATTTCTCTAACAAACACAGACACCAAAATTTTAACAAAAATCATGGCTAACCGTTTAGGGACTGTAGCATCTGCCACCATCTCTCCAGAACAATTCGGTTTCATCCCCAGAAGGTCGATTTGGGATAACGTGCACTCTGTGGCTAATGCGTGTCAGTCCACAGCCTCTGGGGCACTTGTATTCTAGGACCAACAAAAGGCCTATGATAGAGTAAACTGGGAATACCTTGGGGCCTGCCTCCAACAATTCCGCCTACCTCCCCGCTTCATTAACTGGGTGATGCTGCTCACGGAATCTGCAACAATGGCTGTGCGCAGCCCAGGTTTCCTAACAGATGTAGTCCATCCTCAAAGGGGCCTGCGACAAGGGGACCCCTGAGCCGACTCTTATACAACTTCAGCCTTGACCCACTACTGCGAAATATGAATGCCCAACTCACTGGGGTCCATGTGCCAGGCCAAACCCCAGTCAAGATGATGGCATTTGCAGATGATTGCGTGGTGGGGGTGTCTAATAATAAAGATGCATGCGCGTGTTGAAGCCCTCATCCAGGAATATTCCCGGTAAGCAACGCGGCACTGAACGCCTCCAAAACTGAAACCATCCTCCTTGGTCGGTTTCAGAACTGCTGGGCCCCAACAAGTAGTTCCCAACCCAGTCCAGCTGCTCGCCCAAGTCCACGCCCTACTAACTCAAACACACCGCTCCACTGGTGCTCCCCATTGTGCCGCGACCTACCATAGGACCGGTACGCCATCTGGGCGTGTGGTTGGAGGCAGGAGGATACGCGTCAGCAGTAATGGAGGGCCATATACTGGACAACGTGACGAAGCGAATCGCCTCTCTCAGAGCCCACCCTACTACCCTCACTGGCAGGGTTGTTCTTGCCAACTCCATGCTCCTATCCAAAGTCTGGTTTGGAGCCTGCCATCCCCTTCTCCCCAAGCTTCTTCAAATCCCTGTATGCTTTGCTACAAGGTTGGCTTTGGGTCAGGCTGCCCTCCACCAGTACAGCTAGAGGTCATGTTTGGCCCTCATCATCATGGTGGCATGGGCCTACTTGACTTCAAAGCCCATGCCGCCAAGATCCTAGGCACCTGGATTGCGGCCATCACTGCTCCTACACTCCCATCCCAACACTGGTCCCGCGCGGCCCGCTCCAACTTCTCCTGAGCCTTGGGCCTCAACAACCCATCAAGTCCCACTCCCTGATGAAATACCTTGCATCACACACAGCCACAGGTCCTCACGGGACCAAAACCCACTACAAACGAATCCTCTCTCCATGCGAAGCGCAGAGTGGAGAATTCGTATTAGTGGACATACAAACCAAAGAGGCCGCCCTCTCCTCAGTTCACACAAGAGGTACAGGGGCTACCCATCCATGATGGCGTGATCCCCATTCGACCCCAAGTCCTATCCAGGGTGGACTACCTGGACATGATGGACATCCCTTATTCCACTGAGACCCAAAAGACTATCTGGAAATACGCACACCATCCTCTGTTGCAGCCTCAAGTCCATTCCCATGTGTGGCGCTGCCTGAGGCGGGTGTATCGTACAGCTGAGCACTCTAACGCTTTACACTCATCCTGTGTCGTGTGTGGCCAGTATGGAACGCTGTTCCACCGCCTGGAGAAGTGCCCTACCTCTAAAGTGATATGGCGAGAAGTTCAACGTCTTTTGGGCCAGGATTAAACGCATCCCTTCAGTCTGTAAAAAGATATGTTTGCTCTATCAATGGCCTCCTCCCTCCCACCCTCCCTCCGTTATTTGGTGGTTGCAATCGCCATGTGGACCATCCACACAATTGTCTTAGATGCCATCGCAGGTTCCACCCCCACCCTCACAGAAGCGGTCCACAGATTCTGGTCTCATTTGGTGGACCACTTTCAAGCGTGGTTGTTCAGATACCTCCCACCACGTCGCCGGCAGCTGGTCTCCTCCTGGTTCCCAGTCTGGTTCATCAAGTCAGACCCCTTCCTCCACACGTGCTCAATAGTGGCTACGCCTCCTACACACGTTCCCTCCTCCCTTCCCATAAGTTGCGTTCCCGCTGGCAACAAGAGATAGCATCGCTTCTCTGGGGTGCCTCACCTGGTACTGAGTTTTGTCTCGTCTGAGTCATATTCAGAAGTGTCCGTCCCATGGTCGGCCTTCCCCGCAATAGATTTGAAAATTTAAAAATTTAAAAAATAATCAAATCAATTATATATAAGCTTATAGTATAAGATTAGTGAAGATTACTTATATAGAATCCTTTTTATGCAATAATTACTAGTTAATGATTAATTGTAATGTACAAAGGGTGCAAAATTGATGTCAGTTATGATTATGATTAATTAGGTATTGTTCCACTGATGAGGTATTTTGATATAAAAATGAAAATAGGCACTTATTTAATACAAATTGATTAGCTAAAACAGCTTATTTGATAGTTTATTAGTGTGGTTTTTTAGCACGCTAATTCTATGAATTTCAGCTAAGCTTATTTCAGATTGTTTTTAATACTTAATATTGGTGGACAGGCATGCATAAACAATTGTGATAGCCACAGTATACTTTACACAAGTCTTATAATACTCTTGCACTATATAATAAGCCTAATTTCTAGTTTTTTAAAAAAACTCCTTGGAAAGATTAATTGTTTATTATGTTTCCTTAAAATTGAAGTTGGTGAAGATCGTTTATATTTACAAAGTGTCAATTATCTAAGTATATGAAAATAAATCACCATATGAATTACCATAGTGAGGTGGAAGTTAATCATATTAGGAAATCAGATAATTCAGTTATCTTCATACACTAGCAGACTTTATTCATTAACTTTATAACCAGTAAATAAGCTTGTGCACCTGTAAAACTTCAAGGTTTTTACATTTGGGTTGAATTGCCTCCAAGCAAGCCACCAAATTGATAAAATAGGGCAATTACCCCAACTAACTTATATATAATAAACAACAGGAACAAAGTCCTATTCAATATTTATCTCGCTTAGTTGCATCAACTGCTAACCTAGCGCCATCCATTGTGCCTTGCTATCTGTTGGTTTCCCAGTATCAGATATTAACTTCACAAAAGGAATATGATAATATGATACAATATGGATTTATGGAAGTGATACCAATATTGATCCAACTAAAACTTTGGATGATGGAATTTTTAGCATTAGTGGTACCCAACCCAAAAGGGGGCTGCCAAACATCTTTATTTGCAAGTGGTCCAAACAAAGGGATTATTAGAAATAGAAAATTCCTAATATGGCACCTCAGCTAACAGCCTAGGAAGCCATATCAGAAGGTGAGGAAGCTTTAGGGAAACTTTTGTCTGGCGCCCACTTTAGCTGGTGACCATGGCGGAAAGCATCAGGGTGGGAGCATCAGCGACATGAGGCATAATGAGGTATAGTTGCGAGTTTTCTTCAGTAATGAGGACAGTGGTGTCCATCGCCTCAACATATTGAGCAAGTTGATGTTCAGAGAAAGTGATGAGAGCTGGCACACAAGTGACAGACTTGATGTGCAAGCAAGTTTTAAGATAATTGTGGCTAAAAAGAGAAGTTTTTTCTGCTTCAATGTAAGCGTGGCTCTCACCAAAAGTGAGCTCCCCAATTTTGTATTTTGCATCCTCATCAAAATTTTTGAAACTTGGGATGGGAATAACCTCAACAAGGGGTTCCATTGCTCCATGGAGTTGTTGGCGGAGGAGGGTGTTGGCAGGAGCTGCAGTGGCTTCAAATGCCATTTTATTAATATTTTTATAAAGTTTGGGAAACAGTTTTGAGGGCGAAAATGGTGGGGCCACAATTTGGGAGGATCAATGAAAAATTCCTCCAAAGCAAAATCTGGCTTGACATGGTAAGGCTGTTCATTATCATCAATCCATTATAGAGCCTTAAATAGATTGGATTCAGCCAGCACTGGGCCAGCCACTGGAATTGGGATAGTGGCTGGAGCTGATTGGCCATGTGCTATTGACCATGGCAGCTCAGCTGAAACTAGATCAGCCATCAACTCAGTATTTTGTAATCCAGTCAAATTGGTAAATTTTTTAATTTTAAAATTTTTATGCTGCCATCTTAATAGTGGCGCCAGAATTTGTCAAGGGTGGTGGTTGGAGGATTAAGCCCTATTCAAAAATTGAGCCAAACTGGCCGCTGACCTGATGCTGGTTGGAGGAATGTCAGAAGCAGTGGAGTCAGAAGCTGTAGGTTATTTGTGCTTTGAGTGATCAAGCTCAAAGCACAAGGGGCTAATCGCATGGCCATTCTCAATGCATGCCCAGAATGGGTGATCAGGGGCAGATCTGATCACCGTGTAAGGGGGAATCACTAAGTGAGTGTCATGATGAAATGGACGTATTGTCACAAAGGCGCATGGCCCTTCCAAAAATCTTCTCCATTAAGAACCACAAATTTGCAACATGGGGTCTGTGCTGTAAAAATACAAACCCTCCGTGAGCTCATGGTGGGGGTGTTTGGGGGAAGGGAAGGAAGGCAACCTGGAAAACTAGACCACCAAAGTGGCCTCATTTGGGAGCCAAGATTGAATGTTTGGGAGAGGGATTTTTCATAATTTTAATTGCAGCTTAAATGCTGCATCTTCATCGGCCTCAGAACAGAAACTGAGGTCAAATTATCCATTAAAGGGGTAAAATCATTGAAGCCAGTGGGTTTAAACACCTCTGTGGCCATCACAATGATCGCACTTGCATATATGATAAGGTTCCCACATCTGACCCAGAGGCCAAAACGCAAATTGTTCATGGGAGGACTAAAGGGCTCTGGAGCACCACATGGAACTTGTGAGATGATGGGTCAAGTCCTGAGGGGGATGTGAAGTTCCAAGGATAGCTCAATTGATAATTAAAATCCTGCATGCTAAATTGGGAAGAAGTTCAGCCAATTAATCTTTGATCTTGCCAGTGGCTTATAGTATTCTGACCGTTCAAAAAACACTAGGATTATTAAAATAGCCACAACTCTTCTGGTCAATTTTGGGCTTAATATTTTCCTCATAATCAGGAACAACTTCTGAGGCAGGAACAAATACAAGATGGGGGTTTGGCACTTCCAGCTTGTTGGCACTCTTAAAGAAAAATTCTGAACAAAACTGGCAAAGAGATAAAAAATCTTCTATTAGAGGATATTATTTGATAGTTAGTCATTAGGCCAGGCGCTGGTATTAATACCTCTAGGGCATCTCCTGGCCACATTCAAGCACAAAATTTCAACAGATTATTTTCAACCTCATTTTGGCCCTTGAGCTGATATGACTGAGACCTATTGCTAGCTTTATTGGTGGCAAGGTACTCAAAAATTGAGAAAATTTCAGGGACAAAAATTTCAATAAAAACATGCAAAATTGTCCTAGGATCTTTCTGATCTAATTTTGTCATACTGCTGATAAAATACACCTTCTGTGAAATTCTTGCATTTATTGAAGTAAATGATTTACCCCTAATTGGGATGTTGTCAGGCCTCTCTCTTGATAACAACAGGTACTCCCTTTTGGGCAGTCCATGTGCAAGTGCTATCATGCGAATTACGTGGATAGACATACAAATTTCGCCCTAGAGCGGAAAGTGAAATACGTTAAAATGTCTTTCAGTCCATGGGACTTTTAGATGTTATCTTCAGGTCGATCCTAAACAATTTCTGATGTGGACTGTTCAATATTGTTTCCAATATTTGGGATCTTTTTCAAGATTTAGGTGTAGTGATAATCAGCAATAAAGCTGCATGTGTATTTGGGCCAAGCCTCTGATAGAAAATTTAGGATTAAATTGATGTAAATATAATTGCCAAAGCCTTGTAGTTAAAATAGGCTTTAAGGTAAGGATTTAGAGTATTAGCTCAAGCGTTGGAAGGATATTCAGCCCAATCTAATGGTTATTGAATGGTTTATTTTTTGGGTCAACCACCAGAATCTGACAGAAACATAACACCTGGTAATGTTAGGGGTGCTAACTGAGTTAGCCTGGCGCGCTTCAGCGGTGGCCAAAAGACGCCAGATGGCAGTGCACCACCACCCCAAGCTGGGGCAGCAGGCGTCGTGGCATTGACATTGGTAAGCTTTGGCTCAATTTGTGGTCATTTCTTGTATTTTTAAATAAAATCCAAATTTTGCCTCAATTTAGTTATCAAAGCGAAAGAGAGACCTTGGATGATAAATTTTAACATATTACAACTCCAAACCTTGACTGTGCAAATATTCACTGAATTTATGAATCTACTTTCATCTTCACACATGGTTTGAGCCTAATCCTTATTTTAATACTGATCCTCCTCTAGTACTATAAGTAGACATGAGCTTTTATCTAATAAAATAACTTTTACACTCATATTTTAGCAACGAATAAGAATTATCTTGGGAGTTCTAAACCTCTCTAATAGGTTAAGTCCCAAAATCAATATTAATATCCACTTAACCCCTAATAAAGGTTAAGTCTTTATCATAAGATATCAGACATCAACAAGGACTTCTGATATTTTACCAGCAAGTTAAATTCTCATCTATAGCGAATAATTAGGACCACTGAACTTCTATTAAGGTCAATTTATCATACTATCCTAATTACAGTGAGCTTTGAAGGATCACCTTTAATGATCATACACTATCAACGACAAGAATGGTGGCTTGATAATGGTTCCCCCTTCTAGGCCTCTTCTGAGATGCACCAAATACCCTATTGGGCCTATAATGTTAAAGATATGGCTTCTACCACTATGTAATCCCTATTATGCTAAGCATTGATCAGCCTGAAATTTTCAGGAGTGTCAATTAATTTATTAAAAACTTAACAAAATCCCTGATAACTTAGCAAAACTTACCTTTTCAGCAAAAATCACCTCAGCTAGATTAATGCTTAAGAATTTCACTGAGTAAACAAAAGAGGTCAACACTGGTGAGGCATATAATAAAGCCTTAAATCAAGAAAAATGCATAAACCGCCTACCTGAATCTATCAATCATGCAATTCTGTACTGCATTGAGATTAATCTACAGTGCTTCCTACCATTTTAATCATTTGCTGAATCAAATCCAGAA
Source organism: Massospora cicadina (assembly GCA_022478985.1). Classification (NCBI taxonomy): domain Eukaryota; kingdom Fungi; phylum Entomophthoromycota; class Entomophthoromycetes; order Entomophthorales; family Entomophthoraceae; genus Massospora; species Massospora cicadina. The sequence goes on from JAKSZP010005581.1 coordinate 89,910, forward strand.
TGAAAGAGATAAAAACTATTTTAAAATATGTTTCTAAGAAAAACAAACCTACTGAGGCCCACCTCCATTCCAATATAAATGTGGCAACTGAGAAAAAAATTGATTTTGACAAAACCCTCCACTACTCCAACATTTACTTTGGACAAGTCAAGTCAGATGCCTCCATTAAATCAACTCAAAATCGCCTCCTATCACTGATATGCCAAACAAATGCCAATATGACAATCTTGTCAAGGCCACTACTGTTCTGATGATGGACTCAGACCAACTAAACTAAATGCCACCATCACCAAGTTGCATTTCTTTATAAAACTCTCTGAGATCCCAAAATATTATTTGGATCAATTAATCTGGAGCCTGCAACCTGTCCACATTTCCTCATAACTAAATCACTTATCTTGATGAAGCCTCAGCCTTTAGATTAGGTTGCTTAAGACAGCTGATCAAGTGCCCTAGAATCAAATCAAGTCCCCTTGCAAAATCACTTTATTTCTAACCTTTTATTAGTTATTTAGTGGTATACCAACATTTTAAGCTCTTCTGATAACTTCAAAAAAATTAAAACTATCTGCCATAACTTGGCCTAATCAAGAGAGTTTTGAGAAGTTTCTTCCAGACTGAAGACCTAAAATGGCAATTTATAATGACCCCTTTTTTGAAACGATTGTGTAACAGAACTGAGGTCAGTTAATTCAACAGTACTTCCCAACTGCCTTTTTTATACTAAAAGGGTAGTATGATTAGATTTTCCTGCCTTTGTCAACTTTATAACTAGGAATAGCAATCAAGGTACCTTCTCTTTGCTATCTTTTTGGCTATCCCATATCTGCTAAACCAATGATCCCTGATTTAAGTTTACAACTATCATTTAATAAAGTGAAATTCCATACCACAAAAATTATCAAAATGAATATGCTGAATAAGAATCAGGTCACTGGAATCCAAATATAATGTAAATTTGATCTTGAGCCCTCTATCTATCTTAACCATCTTGCTTAGAAAAATAACAATGATTACAAACATAAAGGTTTTTACCTCTTTGTTAATGTCCATCCCCTGGTCGACATGCCTCAAATAAATAAAAAATAAAGGTTTTTATATAGCATTCTACTTCCCAGCCAGTGGAACTGGATGAAGAAAAAAAACTCCTTGATGATAACCCTAAACTTAGCTGATCCTACAGCTAAACTGGTTGCCAGATTTACTCCTAAGACATTAATAAAAAATAAAGATTCCAATATTTGTAACCAGGGGAGTCTAAGTCAGCTCAGGTCATGATCTTAAAGTCTCTAATGAACTACATTAGCAACTAGTCAACTAAATCTCTATGGCTTATAGATCTATATCTAGGTGCGGGTAAGTTAACCAAAGAGGGCTTTAAAATGGTCACCCATGCGGCAACCACCTTTAAATGCTTTTTAATAATGAAAATTAAAGTCTAAGAATGTTCGCAGTTTTTATATAAAATACTATGGGAGGGAAAATAAAAAGATTAGTACACTCACAAGTGAAAGCATTAGATGATTTGATAGGATCAGGGCTTACCAAAGTCTTTGCTGTTATTATAGTATAGTAACTTTATAAATTTTTTTTCATTCTGCAGTATCTTATCAATTTACATGTCACAGAGGATAGGTTAAGTCATGAATCATCACAAAAATTGGCTGGGAGGATTAATAGGGTAAAATATATTGGCTACTTCTAATTTTATCTCATAAATTTTTAAAATATTTCCAAATCAAGTTATAATCCTTCCTCAGAGCTCCAGTGTCTAGACAGCAAGGAAATTTTTGAAATTTGATTTTAGAGATTAGGAAATAAGGAGACCCAAAATTAGCATTTGGAGAATTAGATAACTTTAAGAGATTTTAATATTTTGCATAGTAAATTAAAGATCAAGGGATTTTTATTTTCGAATGATTGGGAATTTTTTAAACATTAGAGGAAACAGTAGGTTTTAAAAGAAATGATTTTTGTCATCTTGTTGATTTAGTTAAGGGTTTTCTATATATGAGAGCCTAACCCTTTATAAGAAGATGTTTCTATGCAAGGTGGTAATAGATTCGGTGAAGATTTAAAATTTTGTCATAATAAACTGGCCTTCTTATAGGAAAAAGGAAAGTAAATACCACTTTTATTATTGCCATTTTTAGGAAGCCTTACAATTACTTAATGTACAATTAATAATTTTAATCGTAATAACAGGTTGACCAATAAACCTTGGGAGCTACTTTCAAAAGCCAAAGCAGTATAGAAATAAACAAACTAGAAATATGAGCACAAATATTGAAATTAAAATAGCCTTGCTAGGAAAAATGTAAAACTACCTGGTTAGGTTAGCAATCAATAGTAACCACTATCAGCTCTGGTATAAGCCAGATTAGCAAGGTTATCTTAAAGGTAAATAATTCTTCAAAGAACTATGTGGAATGTAATTTAGCGAATCAATAACTAAGGGGTATACTAGCATACTATGGAATGAGCCAAGTCAAGCTATGAACCTCCTTTAGTTAAATTGCTCAGGATCAATTAATCGTATTATCCAGTTTTTGAGGGGTTACTAGGCTAATCATATGGGATCATAATTTTTATTAATTACTTGATAATAGAAGTGATTAAGTTTAAGTTGATAAATATAATAGAACTAAAATTCTAATATGACTCTACGCTAGCTTGAAATTACTGACACCTTAGCTTTATATATACTAGTGCCAAATTAGGGTTACTTAATTTAAATGTCAGTGCAACTTTATTTAAATAGATAGATATTACTATATGGGTACTCTATAGTGTACTTTAAATCTGAACATCTAAGAACTCTAAAGATGTATTAGATAACCTACAGCGGTATATGATACAAATATATATGGAAACATTACCCAGATTGGCTGGAGCTCTTGTCAAACAATTAATATTTGACTAGTGGTAAAGAATGTCCTAGTGTCAAATAGCTTAATTAATACCAGTAACTCTAAGGCTAAATCTCAGGGGAATGGTTTCAATTAAAGTAATAATTTAACTCCTATCCTTTGCCAGAATAGCTTAGATCACGAGGCTAATTTTACTTCTAACCCTCAGTGGAATAAGAAAACTGGCTTGGAAGTTTGCTGTCATGGAATGCAGAAGAAGTTTAGACAGGCCTGCAAGTCAGGATGAGTAAGTACCCAAAAGCAAGCCAGAATGCCTGAGGCATTGCCGACTGAATGGCATTGTATGGAGCTGGGCATTGGGAAATGAAGAATTGTTGGTGTAAGACAATAGTGAATATAATCATGAGAACAAACCAAATAAAGCCCGCCCCAGATCCTGGAGGTCTTACTGCAGGGGGTGGAGCCACAGAAATAGTTTCAATGAGTTCACCAGGATGCAGGGCTGGTTTGACTGGGGTGACAAGGGGGCAGATCCTTGCTTGATGTTGATGGACATAAGGCCACAAGTCCCAGTATACTGTTGTCAAAAGTTCATAACAACAGGGTTGAATTGCCAGAAATATTTAGCTCGCTGGATCCAATCTACAACGGTGGGGGCCATAGTGACCATGAGTACTTGTAGAGCCCATCCAGTGTAAGGACCAATGAGCCACCAGGGAAAAGCTATTGTGGATGCAGCCAGAAGGAAATAAACTAAGAAAATTTGATTGGTTTTTGAGGCAAAATTTTATTGTAAAGGAAAAGGAATAAAATTGACCAACAATTTTATCAGTGCAATGCAACTAATTAAGTAGTGGTCAATTGGTACGGGGACAAACCAGGATTAGGACCCTCAATTTCAACCTAACCAGTGAATTGTTTGGTAATGGGGTGGATAAGTTCACTGGAAACTGACTTCAAAGGATTTGGCGGCAGGCTTAGTTGCTGTCAAATCAACCACAAATGTCCGAACCAAGGCTTGGCTATGTTTCCAACAGTTGGCGTGATGGCATTTGGCCTGACAAGCAGCGGGAATCCCCAAGGACACCCCATGTAGGAGAAGGACCATTTGGTTGGGAACAGGTTTGGGACGCCCAATCTGTCCATGCCCAGTCACTGAGCCATTTGTTTAGTCAAAAGCGTTGCATCAGCTGCAGCGCCTGATTTTTCAGAAGGGAGCTTCAAACCCTCATTGATGATGCCCAATGCTGTTACCTGCCCATCAGGGATGATCCCCGGAGATTTTAGGAGGGGGTGATTTTTTCAATTGTAGCGTTAGCCAAATCAAAACCGTCAATGATTCCATCTGATAGATCAGTCTTCATCCCTTTTTGGCCATTTGGAATCTAAACATCGAGCTGATTACCACATTGATTTTGTTCTGATCAATTTTATTTTGGCAATCTCAGTGCAGATTTCACAAAATCCCCATAACAGTTCTGCCAAGGTAAGTGTGGGTACCGGGGGAGGGATCCAAAGTGGAAGAGCTGTTACCCAGTGCATGTCTACCATGTGGGCGAGATCGCCCTGAGTAATGAGGGGTACAGCCATCCTCTTTATTACCTTCTTACTTGGGAACGGGAAAATGGCCCAATCAATGCCCAGGGGACGTTCCCTGGGACTTACATTTGCTAAAGCACTAACTTAATTCAATGCTACCTCTTAAGAGAAAACAACTACCTTTTATATACCTGAGGGAGGTTCTGGGGAATGAATATCTTACCTACCAATCAACAACTATAACATCCTGTAATCAGCTAAGATAAAAATAATTTCAAGATGCCTGATTGGATAGATATTATATTATTGCCACATGGTTTTTCATACCTGCTGTTGACACAAAACCCAAAAGTAAAGCTCTATTAAGGCAGAAAGATCTTGAGAGTTCTGATAGGCTAAATTGTCATTTATCCAAATTGAGCTACCCTCTGCCTAGATGCGTGGCAGCTCTCCTTTTGGGTTAGGCAACACTAGTGCTAAAAAAAGAGTATACTCTGCCTATTTTATTTTAAATTTATTGCGGGGAAGGCCGACCATGGGACAGACACTTCTGAATATGACTCAGGACAGATAAACTTAGTACTGGGGGAGGCACCCCAGAGAAGCGATGCTATCTCTTGTTGCCAGCGGGAACGCCACTTATGGGGAGGGGGAGGGAACGTGTGAAGGGGCCGTAGCCACTATTGAGCACGTGTGGAGGAAGGGGTCTGATTTGATGAACCAGACTGGGAACCAGGAGGAGACCAGCTGTCGGCGACGCGGTGGGAGGTATCCAAACATCCACACTTGAAAGTGGTCCACCAAATGAGACCAGAATCTGTGGACAGTTTCTGGGAGGGTGGGGATGGATCCGGCGATGGCATCTAAGACAATCGTGTGGATGGTCCACATGGCGATTGCAACCACCAGAGCACGGAGGGAGGGTGGAAGGGAGGAGGCCATTGATAGAGCAAACATATCTCTTGAAAGACTGAAGGGATGCGTTTGATCCTGGCCCAGCAGACGTTGAACTTCGCGCCATATCACTTTAGAGGTGGGGCACTTCTCCAGGCGGTGGAACAGCGTTCCATACTGGCCGCACATGACACCGGATGAGTGTAAAGCGTTAGAGCACTCAGCTGTATGATACATCCGCCTCAGGCAGCGCCACACATGGGAGCAGACTTGAGGCTGCAACAGAGGGTGATGTACATATTTCCAGATTGTTTTTTGGGTCTCAGTGGAATAAGGGATGTCCATCATGTCCAGGTAGTCCACCCTGGATAGGACATGGGGCCGAATGGGGATCACGCCATCATGGATGGGTAGCCCCTGTACCTCTTGTGTGAACTGAGGAGAGGGGCAGCCTCTTTGGGTTGTATGTCCACTAATACGAATTCTCCACTCTGCGCTCCGCATGGAGAGTAGGATTCGTTTTTAGTGGGTTTTTGTCCCGTGAGGACCTGTGGCTGATGTGTGTGATGCGAGGTATTTCATCAAGGAGTGGGGGTTCGATGGATTGTTGAGGCCCAAGGCTCAGGAGAAGTTGGAGCGGGCTGTGCGGGACCAGTGTTGGGATGGGAGTGTAGGAGCGGTGACGGCCGCGATCCAGGTGCCCAGGATCTTTGCAGCATAGGCTTTGAAGTCAAGCAGGCCCATGCCACCATGATGATGAGGACCAAACATGAACTCTAGCTGCACTGGTGGAGGGCGGCCTGACCAAAGCCAGCCTTGCAGCAAGGCATACAAGGATTTGAAGAAGCTTGGGGAGAAGGGGGTGGCGTGGGCTCCAAACCAGACTTTGGATAGGAGCATAGAGTTGGCTAAAACAACCCTGCCAGTAAGGGAAGTAGGGTGGGCTCTGAGAGAGGCGATTCACTTCGTCACGTTGTTCAGAATATGGCACTCCATTACTGCTGATGCGTATCCACCTGCCTCCATCCACATGCCCAGATGGTGCACCGGTCCTATGGTAGGACTTGGCGCTAAGGGGAGCACCAGTGGAGCGGTGTGTGTTGAGTTAGTAAGGCGTGGACGTGGGCGAGCAGATGGGCTGGGTTGGGAACTAATTTCTGGGGCCCAGCAGTTCTGAAACTGACCAAGGAGGATGATTTCAGTTTTGGAGGCGTTCAGTGCCATGTTGCTTACCTAGGAATATTCCTAGATGAGAGCTTCAAGCGCGCATGCATCTTGATTATTAGACACCCCAACCACACAATCATCTGCGAACGCCAATATCTTGACTGGGGCTTGGCCTGGCACATGGACCCCAGTGAGTTGGGCATTCACATTTCGCAGTAGTGGGTCAAGGCTGAAGTTATATAAGAGTGGGTTGAGGGGGTCCCCTTGTCGTAAGCCCCTTTGAGGGCGGACTACTTCCATTAGAAGCCTTGGCCACGCACCGCCATTGTTACAGATTCCGTGAGCAGCATCACCCAGTTGATGAAGTGAAGGGGTAGGCGGAATTGATGGAGTCAGGCCCTTAGGTATTCCCAGTTTAATCTATCATAGGCCTTTTGTTGGTCCAAGAATACAAGTGCCCAAGAGGCTGTGGACTGACATACATTAGTTACATAGTGCACGTTATCCCAAATCGACCTTCTGGGGATGAAACCAAATTGTTCTGGGGAGATGGTGGCAGATGCTACAGTCCCTAATTGGTTAGCCATAATTTTTGTTAAAATTTTGGTGTCTGTGTTTGTTAGAGAAATGGGGCGCCAGTTGGCTAAGTCTAGCCTATCCCCTTTCTTTTTTTTTAGTACTAGATGGTCCCATAGCCTATCCCCTTTCTTGAAGAGTGTGACTGTAAAAGCCTCATGTCCTCCTGGTAGGAGGCGCATTTCCAACAGGCTTTGGTTAAGTGAGGCAAGCAGAAGTGGGGATATATATTTGAAATATTTTTGTAGAACTCATATGGAATGCCATCTGGGCCTGGGCATTTTTGGTTTGGCGCACCACGAATGGCTGTCCATAATTCGTTCAAAGTAATTAAATTCATTATTTCAGGGTATCAGAAAATGGTGCGGATATGAGCTCAATCAAGAAATTCTGCCACTTCAGCCGGCTGAATTGGTTCAGCTCAGTACAACTTGGAGTAATATTTTTGCATTTTGATTGCCACTTCAGCCGGTATATCTGTAATAGAATTATCTGATCTTTGCACCTGTGTGCAGGTCACGCTCTGGTGTGGTGCGAAATTTTTTTTAAAAAAATATGTGGTGCACTTGTCACCTTTTGTAATGCGTGTGGCCCTGTATTGAACACAAACCCAATGTTTGTGTTGCCTTTTGAGTGCGTTGAGGTGGGCGGCTGCCTCCACCTACTTCCGGCCCCATGCAGGGCTGTATCCTGTAGCTGGAATATTGGAATCCAAGTGTGCCAATTCTGCCAGAGTGCATGAGATAACCAATGATGTGGCTCATGAGCGTCTGGAGGAGAGATGGTGAGAGTGGCAGATGGTGTCCTCTTTGAAAGTTGCCCATGTGGAAATGGGATCCACACAAAATGGTGCAACAAACTTTTTTGCCAAAGTTGCCTCTTCCACCCACGTGGAAAATCCTGGTGATGCGAGATCGGGGGGCGGATTTTGCACCAATGTGGGGCCTTAGCAACTGTGACAGGTAGTTGTAGGTTATTGAGACCAGTTGATGGTCAGAGAATTCCATTTTCATTGTTTTGAAGTGGTAAATGTGGGGTTGGAATTTCGCCGGCATTAGAATAAGGTTGATGCAGGTTATGGACCTTAATTGGCCATTGTGGATGTGGGGACGCATCATGTTTTTGAGCAGCGGGGCATGTCATGGCAGCACATCCATTAACCCAAGGGTGGCCTTTAGAACACTTAGTTCTACATGACCTGGTGGGGCATGGGGTGAGGGAGGCCACCGGTCCATTGGTGAGGTTAGCCAACAGTTCATGTCGCTGACTAGGAAAGAATCAGGGGGTAGCAGGAGGGATTTGACTGATGAGAAAAATTCCTGATGCTTGTGTGCACCGTTTGGGGCATAGATGTTGACAATTGCATGCGCTACATCAGCCCACGAGAAGGCGACAACAAGCACTTGGCCATTTAGGAATGTTTCTGAGGATATGAATTTAAAAAAATTATTTTTCCAAAATAGCACCCCACAGTGCTTTGATCAAAAGGATAGGGATGGGAGGAGCATTGTTTTCCAAGTTTCCTTGGAACCTCGTGGACTGTGGGACTCCTGGATGGCCAGGATATCCACAGGTAAATTGTGTTGTAAAAAACTCAGTTTCCTAGCCTGGGATGGGGAGGCCTTGAGTCCGGCGATATTCAACGTCCCTGAGTGAAGGTTTCCCCCATTGCACCTTAGGTGTGAGGGGGTGGCCCCCAGGCCCACCAGCCTCTTCAAGGTCCCCACAGGCTTTCACAGCAGCGTGGGTGTTAGCAGCAATGCTATCAGAGTTTTTGTTGATTTTTGCAGAAAGAGTCGCGTTGGCTTTGGCCTTTGCTTTTTGTTTTCTCGACGTCGGACAAATTTTTTGCAGTGCGGATGAGTTTGGTGCACCATTGAGCAGGTCAAAAAAAATTTCAGTTGGGATAGGTCCCAAGCCAGTTTCGACTGGGGCTTGGGTGCAATGATTGGGTAAGATCGAGTCTCCTATTGGATCCTCAGATTGAGTGGCCCGCTCAGCATGGGCTTCCCAATCTGATTGGTTATTGGATTCCCGAGTTGCTTCCACTGCAAAGGTTTCCATGTCCTCCTGGCGTTGTGAGTGTGGGATAGCGGTGGTGGCCTTGGCCATTTCCTTGGCCGCAGCCCTATGGGCCTGCTTGGCCTTCTTCCATTCTTGCGGGGAGATAGGCTTTACTAATAGGTAGCAGCCTTGTGCTCCCCATGGGAAAGCCTCCTTGGTGCTTGCGGTTGGTTTGTAGTGCGCCTCTCCGCTGGCCATGGCTGCCAAGGGGTGCTCTTAGAATGTGACGCCCTCCTTGATGGGGCATGCATGCGCCTTATGGCTGAATGCGTCACAGTGGGTGCAAATGGGGGGCGCGCTGTCCACGGTTACCCAGAATAGGTGGGTGGTATGCCCTGTGATATCAATAAAAGTGGAGTGCAGGATCTGGGTTAGGTCCTTCACGATCTCCTCAGTTGGGGTTAGAACTGCGATGGCTTTGCCAGTGCACAGGTGTGGCATCAGCATGAAGCATTGCATTTTGAAAGATTGTATTTTGCTGTATACGGCGAGACCATCTTTCAGGTGTTGCTCCAAAATGTCACGTTTTACTGTAGTAGGCAAAAAGTCAAATGTGAGGAAAATTTGGTTTGATTTTGTCCATCTGGTGTGTTTGGTTTCGATGACCCATTGCCCTTCAGGGAGGTCAACCACTATGCGCACTGCTGCAGCCTCATCTGCTGCTTTTTTGCTTTCAAAACCTAGGTCCAGTCAACTGCATGACATGGAGTGAGGTGCAACGTACACCGTGGTTGGGAAAATTTTGTGTACATCTTCACAAAATTTTTCCCATAAGGCCGTTTTTTGGATGTCCAGATACACGCGGACTCCGAATTCCACTGATGAAAGTGGTTGGGAGTGTGGCGTGTTGATGTACTGGTTGCATCGTGCTTGCCATGCGAGTATCTCTGGGGAAATTGTGACCGCCGGTTTTTTAAGATTTTTGTCTATTCCGCCGGATTCTCTGGGGCGTTTTCAAACGTTGGAGGCCGCGGGCCTTCCACCTGCTCCTCTTACCTTGCTTGCCCAACTGCTCCCTGACATGGGCGCAGACTAATCTCCTCTGTGAGATTATCAAACTATATTCAATCTTGAATTGAATAGGTTGCAAAAGTGATTGCAACGAGAAAGAAAAGTTAATTACTCTGCCTATTTTTTTAGTACTAGATGGTACTCTGCCTATCTTAAATTCCCTTCATTTTCGTTTTTAGCCTCAGAGACTATAACTACCAAAAGCATTTTTTGATAAGGTATCTTTTTTTATCCTCAATTTTTGATATTAATACAAAATTAAAATTAAGTTTATTTGTGGTCTATTTTTTCCAAAAAGCATTAGCAGCTGTCAAGAGTTTTAATACTCTTAAATCTGAGTTATTGTTATATCTTAGTCCTAAGCACCTGAAAGTAACATATTGACAATATACAACAAGTGATGCTCACTACAGAGGCCCTGTAACCACAATCTCTTAAATAAAAGGGAGGACGTTCAGGTGAGCAGAATCTCTAAACTCCCCGTTATAAAAAAAACCTAAGATAGCTTTTTTAGAACATCAACTAGCTAAAGCTTTGTCACGTCTATAAAACCTCAAACGGCGTCCCTCTCCAGCTCCTCATGGGGCCACGTCTGCTGTCCATACCCTCATGGATAGTAGCCTCATTTACTTTAAACCTTCTTTTAAAGACAAGTTTACCCTGGGTTAGGGCATCATTGCTTAGTTCCTATACGTCTATAATTTGCCTTGAAAGGCATGACCACTCTAAGAAATCAAGATAAGTCTTCCCTTGCCTAAGTTGCAGGCCCAAGAAGTAATAGTTCCTCATATGGACAACTTATTATCTGGGCGGAGGTTAAGGAAGCGCTTACTGAGAAATTCGGCCAAAAGAAGAGTTTAAGTAGGAAAAAACAGGCCTTTATGTGTCTTAAAGCATGCAAAAAGGAGAATTGGTTGCCAATTCTTTAAACAGTTCTCAGTGAAAACCAGCTAATGTTACTTGCAAATATATCACCTCATGAGAACGCCTTTGCTGCCATCAAGATTGGATTGGCTTTCCACACCTATTTGGTAATAAACATTTCTTTCATAAAACACTCTTTCTGGGATGTTCGTGATATCAAATGGGGCTCTACTAGAGGTGGGTAAATTTATTAACTTAAGACTACCCAGGGAGTCGTGTTGTAACCTCAAATCTTGACCATTAATGATCTATCAACTGTAGGCTAGAGAAAGGAGTCCACGACGACCCCCATGGCCACTTCTGTTCCCTTTAGCACCTCAAACTCTGCCTCTGGTGAAGCTAAAACCAGACATAATTCCGCCACATAAAATTAATTTTTGGTCTCCAATCCAGCCAACAAAGAGTTTAATCCAAAGCCTTTTGAAGCTGTTATGCCATCTACAACGGCCAAAAGAGTTTTTAAGCGCCCCAAAGACATCCACTTCATTAAAAAAGAGCATAACAATGCGTTTTGTATGACGAAAGTTGATGAATCTGCCATGCCTGACTCTAATCTCTCTCCTACCGCTCATCTGACTTGTATAGATAACTCCTCTGATTGCAAATCTGTAGGGGCTATGGAGAGGTTAATTTATGTGTCTTAGGAGCCCTAATTGAAGTAGAGATACTGGATATGCTGAACCCTTGTTGCAATTGGTTTGACCAACCATCATTTCAAGCTATACTTGGTTAATATCTATATTTCACTGTTACCTAGAAATGGGCTTTGATATTGTAATGAGTCTTGAGTGCATGGGCCTTGACTTCTTAAGGAGTGCCAAAGTTGTATAAACTTACTCTTGGTGCTTCTGACCCTACGCCAGAGAATTGTAAACCTAGCAGATTAAAACCCAAAACCCCCGGTGCAACTTTTATTCTCTAAATCTAGTAATAGCTTAGCCCTTGGCCTTGGCGAATTTGATCTGCTTCTGCTCCCTATACCCTTATCCATTATCTTTTCCATCGCATCAGCGGAAAATATTTGGGAGGAGGAATGTTATTTTATTAGGGCATCCGCTGGAGCCTCTAATGCAATCAATTGATTGCAACTGCAATGTAAATCCGGTGAGCCTTAGAATTCACTTTATTAATCTATTTAGATTATTAACCCAAGAGTCTACTACTCTGGAGTGCTGCTTAATACACATGAGAAGCACCAATAGGAACGCTAGTAGGAGGGGATATATAGACTGAATTCTAAGAGGGGAGAATATTTATTCCTATGTAGCTAGAGTGAATCCTAGCTGAAGATTTCTCTTGATGAAGAAGTTGAGCCTTTGGGAGTATGCAATACTACATTGAGCTTATTTCTCTTTTATAACAAAAACCCACTTGGCAAACTTGCCTTTTACAAGTTTACTAAGGCGGTTGTTTTCATGAAGCACTTTATTTTTTTTGTCTAAAACCTATGCCTCCAAAGTATGGCGCCTAAGAGCCAAATTCGTTATTGTGGAACTCACCACAGGGGCTGCTCTAGTTCCTATAGTTCAATATAATCAATTATGGATCCCAGTAGTTCCAAGGAAGGAGCCCTTCCAACGGAAGTAGTGCCAGTGTTTAAAGTTTAAGAGGTTGCTTTAGAAGCCCCATAAATCCATCCAATAATTTTTGCTAAGTACAAGCGGCTAAAACGCTCACGTTAGCTAACTGTCTAATATTATACTTGGCCACAATTATCAAGTCAAGGAGATAGCTAAGCTAAATGAAATACATGAACGTCGCATAGAAAGCTTAAATGCAAATATGCCAGAGCTGTTCATTCTAATACCAGTTAGTATAAATCTTTGAAGCCTTAGAACTCAAAATAAAAACCCAGAGCCAGAAGGTTAGGTACCTAGTAAACGAGAATATTAATATGAAAGCGTAATTGTTGGCTGTCACCCAAAAGGTTGAAAATATGGAAGTTTTATTACAGGTGGAATGCTGCTATGTTGGTGTCAGCGCTACAGTTCCTTGGACTGGCGCCAGGGTTTTCAGTGGCTCAAAGCTGGAAAATTGGAAAACAGCACTGAAGAGGAAACGGGAAAATATGGGTTAGTTTACTGAATATTTTATTAAATCAAAATGCTTCGATATATATAGGGTGCATTGGGACTTGATGCCTTCGGGATCTTTAAAGCCTCATCTGATCAGGATCTTTACTAACCTTCCAGAATGGCCTCCTCGAGGGCGTCCTCAATGGATATCATTGCTCACCTGACTGAGAAGGTGGAAAGCCCGCTCCACGTGACTCAGTACTAGGTAAGGATGATCCTGAAAAAGTTTTGTCTTGGCTGGGTTTGATGACCAATTTGGCATGGCCAGATTCAGAAAATGGGAATTCGAGACAATTTTTATCTCAAATCCTGACAAGGCCCCCTTCAAGATCCTGTCAGAGGGGGGAGTACAGCCGGAGGAACCAACCATGCACTTGGTTTACAACAGTCCCTTGATTGATGTCAGCAATGGAGTACTCAGACTTCACCTTGTGTATAACTTTGTAGGGCCCAGACCACAGTACATCGAGCTTGTTCTGTTGGCCTCCAGGTTGATGATGATAAAAGAGAATGAGGTCACCTAGTTAAAATTCTGGTAAGGAGGGTCATCTGAGATTCGATTGGGATGTCTCTCTTCCAGTGGTGATAACAATGCCTTGAGTGGCTTGGGCTTGGAGCCGGACAATTTCATCAGCAAGGGCCCTCATATTTAAATCAGCATTCTCAGGAGTGGAGGCT